>CM025608.2:1643898-1654207 GCA_014621495.2 Entosphenus tridentatus | reverse complement strand
ACACACAGAGGGATACACCCAGAGAGAGAGACACACAGAAAGACACACCCACACACAGAGACATGCACACAAAGTGACACAGAGAAAGAGACACACATACACACAAAGAGACAAGAGAAAGAGACAAAGGGAGACAAACAGAGAGAGACACACAAAGACGCACACACAAGAGACACAACAACATCACAGCCAGTTGTCTGCTAAATAAGGGAAAGGGGCAACTTTGGCTTTGTTAGTGAGACATTTAGCCCGTTAATGTAAAGACGTTTAACTTGGTAATGTAACTCAGAGTCGGAAATAACTGCTGACAATGGCATGTAGGATGGAAACATCAACCAGTTAAAGCTTTACCTGGTTAATAACGTCCTTCCAATGATTGCTCAATTTGTATCCATCTTCTCGGTTGAAGTTATGTCTGTGTTTATATATCTGGATGGCTTCATGAACAAATATTTGATGGTAGCCCGAAGGTTTTCAGAGTACCTTGGTCTCGGAAAAAACAATGTCATGTGAGCCCACAGCGTTCAAGCAGTGACCAGCTACGGCAGAGGTATTGGTTCTGCCGTGTTTCAAATCTGCCTTGTGTTCACGAACACGGTACGAGACATGTATTTTCGTTTCCCCAATGTAACTGCTACCGCAGACACAACTTAGTTTGTAGACACCAGGGTATTGCATGTCAGGAATCACACCCTTCACAGATGGGATCAAATCATGGAGTTTGTGTACTGTGTTGAATCGAACCTTAATCTTGTGTTTGTTCAAGATTTAGGAAATATTTTTGATAACCCCTGCTACGTATGGCAAGGTGATGGTTTTGATTGGTTCCTCAAATGGTTCTCTACCCATGGTTGGGGATACAGCTTTGCGGATTGTGCGGTCTGAATATCCATTCATGTTGAGGGCTTGGCATATACGTGCTCCAGTTCACTGGATAGGTGGTCCTGGTCGGATATGCAATGGGCCCTATGGGTTCGTGTTTTGATGAGGGAATTCTGGGCTGGATGATGGTGGGAATCAGGCTTTAGATAGGAATCCGTGTGGGTGGCTTTCCTGTAGACAGTGTCCTAACGAGCCATCAGGTCTCGTCTCGATCAAAACATCCAGGAATGGTAACTTGCCATCATTTTCTACTTCCACGGTGAATTTGATAGATGGGTATATGGAATTGATGTGGTTGAAAAATTGGTTCAGTGCTGATAGGCCATGTGACCAGATGACGAACGTGTCATCTACGTATCTTCCACAAGGATGGACATAGGGCGGATGTCTGGCATCTGTCTCAAATTTCTCCATGAAAACATTTTCTACCACTGGCGATAAGGAAGAGCCCATTGGGGTACCTTCATTTTGTTTGTAGAATGTACCATTCCAGGTGAAGTAAGTGTTGGTAAGGCAGTGCTTCACCATAGTTGGTATATCAGGATTCAGACCCTTTTGGACCAAGTCTTCAATGATTGCAATGGTGTCAGGTACAGGTACCTTGGTGAACAGGGAGACTACATCGAAACTGACAAGCAAAGCATCTGGAGACATTGAGATGTCTTTGATTAGAGAAACTAAGTGAGCTGAGTTAAGTACAGCTGAGGTGGTTTTGCCCGTGAAAGGAATCAGGGTTTCAGACAGAAATCGGGCCAGTTTGTAGGTGGGTGAGTTAATGGTGGAGACGATAGGACGGAGCGGGGTACCTTCTTTATGGATTTTTGGAAGGCCATAAAATCTGGGTGGCCTAACAGCCGAAGGTTTTAGAGAGAGCTGCTTGGTCGGTTCGATTAGAGAAGTCGAATTAAATTTCGATTTAAAGCTTTCGTGACTGCAGGGATTCATCTTCTTGGTTCTTTCGGTAAAGTCACGTAGAAGAGAAGTAATAAAATAATAAAAATAATAAAACATAATAAAATAATTCTCACGACGTTTCGGCCACAACGCAAGCAGCCGTCTTCAGGTGAAACCAGGTCAGTCGAATTAGTGATGATATTGTTGGTTTTCGTGGCCAGGTGGTTGGTATGATTTCTATTGATTTTGGTATAGCTGCCATCAGTAAGAAGGTCCTGAATGTTGTAAGTGGTTTAATCCATGATGACAGTGGCATTGCCCTTGTCGGTTGAGAGGATGACAATGTCATCTCTCGTTTTCAATTGAGCGAGTTCAAAACGCTCATCCTTGCTGATGTTGCTAATGGATTTCTTAGCGTTTTTGGGGATGGCAGCGATTTCAGATCTTGCAACGTCTTCCGGGATGTGTCCCAAACCTTTGAGGGCTACGTCTACTTGGGCAATGATATCATCGACTGGGATGTGTTTAGGGGTGACTGCGAAATTCAACCCTTTAGCTTGTTCTGATTTTAGGCTGTTCTGAAATGAGGCTGTTACTGTGATTGAAAACAATTTTATTAACATCTAACTTTTTAAGGTGTGGCTTTGGCTTATTTTTTGACAGGAGGTTGAATTTAGCAATCAGGTTAACTTTACATTTGGTTGACATTGAAGTAGCTGAAGAAACTCATGTTATCTACATGGTCCCAATCAGATGTGGACATTTTATGTGTTAATGCTAAGTGTGATTGTAAGAGAGTCTTGTCTAAATTGTCAAGTTCAAATGGGAGCAGTCTTATTCTCTCTGAGATTAAAGCTAGGCTAGCCCTGAAAAAGATCCGTTTAGCGTTAGAAGTGACAGCAGCAGATGTGAGTGTAAAGGCGATCGGTATTACCCTGGTGTCGCGGCATCTCTTCAGAAAGGTGAGCGACTCGATAAGGTTTCTCTCTATATGTGTGTGTCTCTCTCTGTGTCTGTGTGTGGCCTGGCACAAGCGTCGTGGTGACGTCACTGCCACTTAGTGGCGAATGACGGTTGTGTGTTTCTCTCTGCTTGTCTCTGTGTGTGTCTCTATGTGTGTGTCTGTGTGTGTCGTCGCCGGTTGGAAACATTTAGGCTGGACTGCCTACGATCCATCCTGGGTTTAACCAGGCTGGATTGTGTGAGGAGCTCACAAATCCTTGAAAGATCTGGGCAAAGCCCCATCGGTGAGCTCCTCCGGCAGGCAAGGCTGCGTTGGCTGGGTCATGTAGCCCGCATGCCCAGCCACCGCCTAAACAGCTTTTGTTCGGCCGGATCGAGGGGGCTAAACGGGCGCGGCACGGGCTAGAGAGTGAGATGGGGTGACGTGGTACAGGAGGACGTGGAGCTGAGTGGACTTGCCGATGACTGGTACCAGCAGTGTCAAGATCGGCCTCTGTGGCGGAGGCTCGTGAAGGACGCTACTGGGCAGTTGGAGGCAGTTGCCCTCCAACAACAATGGAGGGCGGAGGAGCGACGCTCAACAACGAGCAGAGCGCCAGGTGGCTAAAGCACAGCAAGTTGGTACAGTAGGAGGCACAGGTGGTGCATCAGCCAGTCATCTCGGTCATCTCGGTCAGTCGACCCGTGGCACCTGCTGGGTCTGCCCCGTGACCTGCCAGCGGGCGTTCGACACTTCACGTGGCCTCAAGGTGCACTTGGCCTGGCACAAGCGTCGTGGTGACGTCACCGCCACTTAGTGGCGAATGACAGTTGTTGTGTCTCTGTGCGTGGGTGTGCCTCTCGGTGTGTGTCTCTCTCTCCTTCCCTCGATGTGGTGTCGTTTGTTTTCCAACGAGCTGGATGTCTCACTTGCACAGCCACCGTTGCGTTGGTTCGTTTACATTGACATGCTAATCTCTCACAATACAATGGCCACCCCCTCAGCTCTCGCAGCTCTCGCATCACCCCCCCCCCCCCATCTCGGTTCCCATCTTTGGATTTCCCAATCGCTTAGGCACAATCTCTAGCCCCCATCCTCTTGCCCGATGCGGCAACCCCCCCTCCCCCTCTCAGCTCTATATATAAGGACTTGTTTCAGCAGCCTGTTTCTCTATCCCACCTGAGGACGATTGCTTGTGTGGCAATCTAAACATCATGATCTGTTATTTTTTCTACCTACGTTAATTTTCCGAAAGAACCTGAGAGTATAGTGTAATGATTATTGCGGTATTTTGGATTCTCTGGTCCGGTGTTCGCACCGGATACTGTGACGAATGCCATCATCATATTTTTATGCACAGGAGATGCGCATATCTGATGTATGAATGTAAAAATCTCCAGTGTGTGACTTTGGTCATCCAGAACGGACTATACAACATGTAAGGATGAAATGCTTGATCCACAAATACTAAACAGACATCGCAGCGATACACTCTGCTGTTCCTGACGCAGTTGTCTGGCTTGACCACTTAAATGTGAAATTGTAGTTGTTGCTCTGCATTTACATTATCCATAGGAAGGATGTTTTATCACTTCTGTACTTGTCTTAATAGTGCAACAGGTTTTATTCAACTACAGTAAAACCTTGGATTGCGAGTAACTTGGTCTGCGAGTGTTTTGCAAGACGAGCAAAATTTTACAATTAATATTAGTTTGATAAACGAGCGAGGTCTTGCAATACGAGTACCGTAGTACGTACAGTATACGCTTTGTCTGCCGAGCGTCACGTGATCACAACTGAGCCAATGGTTCTTCTCTCTTGCTGCGGGATTGTGGGTAATCGTCTCCCGTGCTCGGTCTCAGTCAGCGTGCCTCACTCGTATAGCCAACATCCGTGCGAGCGTATACTGTTTACTATAGTATAGTGTTGTGACCACGTGTGTGTGCGTAAAGCATTTTTTTAATTTTGTGTCCAAGTGTAGTGACTGTTCTTTAGTAACTGTACTGCAAGTGAAAGTCGTCCTACACAATAACCCTTCTCTCCTCTCTCTCGTCTCAAGCCACGATTAAAAGAAATTAATAAATTTGATTACTTTTTATTACATATAAATAATAAAAATATAAAAGGTATTTTGTATTAATCATTCTTATATGAATACAGTATGTTTGGGTTGTGGAACGAATCATCTGAGTTTCCATTATTTCTTATGGGGAAATTAACTTTGATATACGAGTGCTTTGGATTACGAACACGTTTCCGGAACGAATTATGCTCGCAATCCAAGGTTTTACTGTATTTTGCAATCTACGTGGGGTGGTTTCCAGCAAACGCGATTAGGAACAATGGGTCAACTACTGCATCCTGTAAACAGCTCCGATACATCCTAGAATGAGTATTAAGTCTTACACGAATTTCCTGGCTCATTTGATTTTCTTGAACCTGAGGCTGATTCCGTTTTTGAGATGTTTTCATTTCCCTGGGAATCCTTACACATTTTCATTTATACATAAGTCAGATTGCCTCACCTTTATAATTAGACAAATTGGCTCCCCTTACAGTGCTGACAAATTCGGGCTTGCCATGTTGCAAAGTAGGGGTAGCTATATCCTTCATTAGGCTTTCCGAGATTATCACCCCTGAATGGTACCACCAGAATGCCAATGGCAACACGTGTTTTGGGAGTGAGTTAGTCACGTGTCATCAGCTCCATGATTACGTGTAAATAACCTGAGGGTTAGGAATAAACTCATTTCCGACATCTTGGATCAATCCATTTCTGGACGAAAGCCTCGCCAAGCCTCTGCCACCTCTCACGAGCCAGCGATAAATGGGCCTCGAGGCAAGGGTCACGTGGAAATATGCTCCAGTGCAGACTCATCAGGTTGGTCCTGTCGCATGTGGCACCACACTGTGCCCTTTGGGGAAGCATAACAATTCCACGAGCTCGGTGACACAGGTTTGATGTATTATGTTACTGTATGCTGTAATCACAGGGGAATAAAATATGCAGCCATGCCAACCTCAGCACCCCAGAGTATTGATTTATATACATTTCATAAATGTCATCATGTTTAGTTTGAAGAGTAAAATGTCGTTCTACCATTACATTATCTGCATTGGACTACATTAAAATATATTAATTAAAATAAGCACGTGTATTTACATGCTTTAAACAGTGCTATTGTGTTTTTGTCGTTGGTGAGTTGAGATATAAGGCAACGTTTTAAGTTTCTTTCACCAAAATATCGTGAGAACATCTTTCAGTAAATATTATTGAGATAATTAATTTAGGTTAATCAAGGGTAATCAATAAACATACTCCACAACTGCATTCACCCAGTCACGGTCTTTAGATGCCTGCTGCTCGCGACATCTGCCACGAACACGCAGAGCCAGAGAAGCAAACAAAAGCAGCAGCAGCTAGAAGCAGTGGGGCATCTGTTTTGCCCATAATCCCTCTCTGGAGGTAAAGAGCGTTTCTTTTTAAAGGCTGCCTTTTTAGATTTCGACGACAGCGTGCAGTCCACTTTCTCTCTCCGTGGAAACATTCCTGATATATGATCACCATTTCTGTAAATACAGTATCACCAAAATAGGAATACGTGGTAAGTGCAAAAAAACTAAATTCCCCATGCAATTTATCGCTAAGATGTTGGGTATTTTAATTATTAAATGCCTAAATTGGTCTAAAAAGTAGAATAAACAAGTATATATGTCCAGATTTGGAAAAAACATGTTTATTGCTTAGTACAATTATTTTGGAAACATCCCATGATGTTTTCCTAGGTAAGATTACCAGCATGACAGTTTTCCCATGTGCGACTGCGTAGATGAGATTCACCATGCAGGCATGCTGCATCCCCCCCCTCCCTTTTATTCCCAGGTGCTGTCATTAGGGCTGTACACTTTCATGGGGAATTACCACGGCAAAAAACACACACAACGCAAATCCATTATATATTGCTTGTGTTCTGAGCAGAGCTTCTTTAACATCATATCAGTGCAGTGAGACTAGATAGCATAGACTCACAACAATTCACCAACTAACACTAATTTAAATCAATAGGTATGTATAATGATTTATTCCAAAGCAATTTGACGGCCATGAATAAAAGCTGAAATTTTGGTTCAAGATCGTATTCCCTGTTGTCTTTTTATATTCTCATTTGTATAGTTTCTCATTTATTATTTCTTATCCAGCCGTGTCCCTACAAAATGTAGCCTTTGCATATGCATTTCATATCATTTACACGAACGTTAAATAATGTTTGAATGGAAACGATTTTATTCACGTCTCATGAGTGTAATGATCGATGTTTATTGAAGAGTAATTTAATATTTGCAAGCCTAGCATTGTAATTACGTGCACATTATTAAAGGTTGCAGCAAAACACGTTCCTTCGGAGTGGCCAGGTAGGAACTTGGTTGGACAGCGCATTCGTGCACGACAGCCAGACAACTCATACCTGGTGGGCAGTGTGGAACCTGTTGTTCCTACCTGTATAAAAGATGACTTGAGGTAGCCAGGCAGCCAGCAAGGTAGCCAGCCCCCTTAACTATTGGCCTCTCCCCCTTGCTTAGGCCCCTCCCATTACCCCCCTCCCTTAGGCCCCTCCCCTGACCAACCCTCCATATCCTTAGGCCCCTCCACCTGACCCCCCCTCCCTTAGGCCCCTCCTCTGAATCCCCCCCCCTCAGGCCCCTTTCATGACTCCCCCCTTCCTTAGGCCCCTCCCCTGACCCTCCTCCCTTAGGCACCTCCCCTCTCCGTACCCGGCAGTAGGTCTCCACCAATCAAAGAGCTGTTTGTAAGGTCTCCACCAATCAAAGAGCTGTGTGTTTTATATATTTATTTATGCACGACAGACAAACAGACAGTCAGACAGACAGACAATTAATCCCTGGTGGGCAGTGTGGAACATTGTTCCTACCTGTATAAATAACATTTTATCGTGTTTTCGGGGATATAGAACTTTAAATCCTGTAGAAACATATTGAGTTCATGGTGATGACGATGATAAGCTGACAGCTGATTGTGTGTGCCTTGAAATGTGGTCCTAGCCATCGAATGTCGAGTTTCCACCAAAGGTTCAGGACCACTAATCAATAAAAGCACCACCCTTTTGATGATTTTAAATTCATACGTAACTTTTAAATGTTATCTTATCGAGATTTGTATAGCGCCTTTATCGAGGCACTTAACAGCAATTATAAAATTGTACGAAGCATGATGACAATTGGAAGTGAAGATTTAGATTTGAAGTTTTCCTGACTGCAGGGATCCATACTCTTTGGTTCTTTCGGTAAAGCACATAGGTATAAAACAAAATAAATGTAATCACGACGTTTCGATCGCAACACAAGCAATCATTATCAGGTGGGAAAACCACAGCAGGATTTGTTTTGTTGAAGTGGGAGAGAGATACCGTGGTAAGAGGTTATATAGGTGTAAAGGAGAGCCGGCACAAGATTGCAAGGGGTTCGTCTTTTAATCCTTTTCTCCCATACACACCTGTCCCCAGCCGCCCCAATCTCGTTCCCGCCAAAGGCCCCTTCTTTCCGCCTGTTCTCCCCTTATATCTCCTCGATTACCCCTCCCACTAACCCTCCTATTGGTGGGAATCCTTCCCCTGACACCCCTACATAGGTAAGAGAGGGGGAGGGGCAAGTGAGGGGGGGGGGGGGGGGGGGCAATGGAGGGGGGGGGGGGCGGGTAGGGGGAGGGGAGCGTTGCGTGGACGCTAGGAGAGGGAGGTGTGGTTTTCCCACCTGATGATGATTGCTTGTGTTGCGATCGAAACGTCGTGATTTAATTTATTTTATTTTATACCTACGTGACTTTAACCGAAAGAACCAAAGAGTATGGATCCCTGCAGTCACGAAAAATTCAAATATGATTTAAAATGTTATCTTATCGAGATTTATATAGCGCCTTTACCGAGGCGCTTAACAGCAATTGTAAAATTGTACGTAGCATGATAACAATTGGAAGTGAAGAATTGGGTTTCTGTAAGCGGCGGTGTACCTTCTGATGCAGTAAAACAAGAGAGATTGATCAACAATAGTTTGGCTGCTAGGTTGTAGTTAGGGGGCGACAGAATGCTGGGGGAGGGGGGGCTGAAAATGAATGAGGCATCATTGCATTGGGAAGACAAAAGGGGGTCGCTGAGGGGCTGAGGCCAGGAGGGAGAAAGTGGCCACCGCGAGCAACGTCTGTGCAGTGCAGCAGCGGAGTCCAGGCCGGGCCCCGCGATGACTAGGAAAAATAAAAGCGCAGCGTCGGCCCAGCTCGCTTGCCCCTAGGCCTCGGCAAGGTAAGGTAAAAGGTAAAAACAACGAGCCTATCTTTACCCTACTTTTTACCCTTACCCCATACAAATTATCCAATTACAGGGTAGTTACTGGGGTACTACACATGAAAAAGGTTTATAACAGATAAATGCTAGGTAGAGCGCTTTATTCATCTATATATATAAAAGGGAAATTTGTGAATATGTGTGTCTGTTCGAAATGTTTAGCATACTTCCCAACATGCAAGAAACTTTAAATTTGGCATGTGGGCAGCTTCCAGACTGTACACAATGCAAAAAGTAGAATAGACTTTTGTATTTGGGGGGGGGGGAGGGGGCGCAATAATGGATATATTTTGTATGGCAAGTGAGAGGTGAAATCACGTCACGCATCCCCCCACCCTCCGCGTAGGCCGTGTATTAATCCAAGACAAAAATCCAAGTCTCGGGCGAAGCCGAGTAGTAAAGCTAGTATATAATACTTTCGATGATTACAATTTTAAATGGAGGCTACGGACTGCGCCACGGAGCTTTTAGCAAGCGGTAAACAAGGTATTTACCGGGTAATACTTCACGCTACCTTTACCCTACCGGGTAATTCTTCCACGCTACCTTTACCCTACCCTTCACCTTACCACTTGGCATGTCGACACCTTTACCTTTGCCCTTTTACCCGGTAAAAAGGGTAAATTACCTTACCTTGCCGAGGCCGACGAGCCACAGACGTGAAGCTTCCCTCTGTGCCCGGCATGCTGACACCGTGAAGACTTCCCCCTGGCAGGAGTTCGACCTCCCACCCTGCTACAAAAATGACACAAGGCTATCATGTAAATATATTAAATACTAGCGGGAAGTACCCGGCGTTGCTCGGAGGAAGAATATATTTCAAAACTTCTCTTAAAAACATAACATTTACATACACAAATACTAAGCTATTGTGAAAGCCCGGCATGTGATTTGTCTGTCCATTTGTCCGTCAACAAATTATAAGATCTTCTTGGTTCTTTCGGTAAAGTCACGTAGAAGGGAAGTAATAAAATAATACAAATAAAACATAATAAAATAATTCTCACGACGTTTCGGCCACAACGCAAGCAGCCGTCCTCAGGTGAAACCAGGTCTGTCGAGGCGACAGCGTTTGAATTAAACAGCACACGTGCTTGGAGCATATATATAAGCTGGGTTGGAAGGGGGGGGGAAAGGGGGGGCGCCTTAACAAAATAATTTGCATATCAAGAGGAATTTAGCATATTTATGGGAAATGCAGGTATGTGAATAGTGCTACTTTGCCCGTGCATGA
>CM025608.2:1606930-1643498 GCA_014621495.2 Entosphenus tridentatus | reverse complement strand
TCATGCACGGGCAAAGTAGCACTATTCACATACCTGCATTTCCCATATCCTCTCCCTTGGATGCTGCTAATCCTGCATAATGCACGGACACAAGTAGTACTAATCACATACCTGCATTTCCCATAAATATGCTAAATTCCTCTTGATATGGAAATTATTTTGTTAAGGCGCCCCCCCTTTCCCTCCCCGCTTCCAACCTAGCTTATATATATGCTCCAAGCACGTGTGCTGTTTAATTCAGACGCTGTCGCCTCGACAGACCTGGTTTCACCTGAGGATGGCTGCTTGCGTTGTGGCCGAAACGTCGTGAGGATTATTTTATTATGTTTTATTTTTATTATTGTATTACTTCCCTTCTACGTGACTTTACCGAAATAACCAATAAGATGAATCCCTGCAGTCACGAAAGCTTTAAATCGAAAAATTATAAGAGGCTTGCAGAAGTCCAAAAAGTTATGGAAGTGGGGGTAAATAGTTGATCTAAAAGGTTTCCAAAATTTTTTACCCCCCCCCCCCTCAAAGAATATTTTTACCCCCGTGTAGGCCTATATACCTACACACCCTACATACAATAGAGTGAGTAGTATCTAGCGACTCTATAGTAGTGTCTGACTCTACAGTAGTATCTGGCTCTACAAGAGTATCTACTGACTCTAAAGTAGTATTAACTGACTCTATAGTAGTATCTGCTGACTCTGTAGTTGTAGCTACTGACTGTACAGTAGTATCTACTGAGCCCAGTCGTAGCTACTGACTGTATAGTAGTATCTACTGACTGTAGTAGTAACTACTGACCATAGAAGTACCTACTGACCCTACAGTAGTATCTACCGACTCTATAGTAGTATCTACCAACTCTATAGTAGTAACTACTGACTCTGCATTAGTATCTGACTACAGTAATACCTACTGAATCCATAGTAGTATCTACTGACTCTATAGCAGTATCTGCTGACTCTATAGCAGAGTCTACTGACTCTATAGTTGTATCTACTGACTCTGCAGAATTATATACTGACTATAGTACTATCTACAGACTGTAGTGATATCTACCGACTATAGCAGTAACTTCTGACGCTATAGTAGTATCCACTGACTATACTAGTAACTGCTAACTCTACAGTCGTATCTACTGACTGTAGCAGTATTTACTGACTATTGTGGTATCTACTGACTCTATAGTAGTATCTACTCACTCTATAGTGGTAACTACTGACTCTATAGTGTTTCTGGCCACCCATCCCCTCGTGTGCCGTGCCGTCCTTCATAGGTGCTGCAACTCGCTAACGGCACTTGCCCCAACAGTCTGTTAAGGCTACAGGTGGGGATCTTTGTCCGCCTTTGTGGTTACTGCCAGCTCTTTTTAAATCCTTTATATTAAGTTCACTTGCGCGCTTGCTTGCTTACGACCGTGCAAATCTTTCGGTCGTTATTTAACCCACTTCCCGTGATCCAATCGAGCTGACATTTTCCAGCCGATCTCTCAGATCTCTCTAAGTGCTGCCGTGGGGTCCACTTTCTGCCCCGCCCCCTCTCTCCCCCCACCACCTCTCTCCCCACCCCCTACTGCCGAGGCCTATATAACCTCATGCCACGGCAGATCTTTCGCCTACTTCAGCAGTTGTTTCTTGCCGCGGTTGTCCCACCTGATGACGATTGCTTGTGTTGCGATCGAAACGTCGTGATCTATTATTTATCTACCTACGTGACTTTACCAAAAGAACCAAAGAGTATGGATTCCTGCAGTCACAATAGCTTCAAATCAAGATAGAATGTTTCGTTTTATATAGCGTCCCTCATTCTTTCAGATTGCGTCTCACAATCTACCGAGGAACCGTAAGACAAACTGGAAGGCAGCCGAGGTGGTGAGGCTGGCACTGACAATTGCCCAAGCTTTGCATGCGTGGATTTTTGGAAAGCCAGGGTAGGGCAACCCAACACCCACGGGACGAGGATATCACAACATTTGTGCGATCCACCGATCCTTAACCTCCACAGTACTGGATTACAGGCGTGTGCACCCATCACCAGCTATGAAGTGCATTCTCTCCTTGCCAATCCTGTAACCACCTACCGCTATCTTCCTGTGCGAATAACAAACTTTTCTGTGTCACTTAATCCCAAGGTTGACCGTGCCATCCTGTGTCTGCACAACATCCCGTGATCCAGTCACATGAAGGTGCTTCATAAATCCACATTGTGCTGCGTTGATAATTCTGCTTCAAGTGTTACTACTCTTTAATGGCACGGGAGACGCGGGCCCCCGAGGGAGCGTGAATAGGTTGGATCCCTGAACTTGGTTCTCACAGTGCCACGCTCACCCGAGTCTGCCTGGATCGAGAGCCACGTGTCATCTGACTGTGGAAATAAACCCCGGCCGCGGTCACCTGCGTCACCAGTGTCTGATCGCTGCTGCCCTCGCCTGGCTTTGAATCAATTCACTCGCGACAGGTGCCGCGCACCCGTGCAGGGAATTCAGCAACAAAAGCTTCACTGATCATGTCAGGATTCAAATTAACGACGTCCATTTCGCCGAAATGGTGGTATTTGACTGTGCTTAAAGTAACATGAGAACACCGAACGCGTGGTTTGCGGGAAGGCTGCCGTATCCCTCGAGAACATTGCCAATACTTTAACAGCCGATCTATCTTTATTGGAGGCATATTTCTGTCCCTGGAGGCTCCCGTCCAAATCCTTCCAAAACCATCACATGCGCTTTCCATCTGAACAATCATGCAAGCAGATGCCTCCCCTTGACGTGTCCTTCAGTGATAGCTCAATGCGCTATCACCCGACTCCAACATATCTAGGCGTTATTATGGATAGAAGGCTGACCTTGAAGCCTCACAAAAAACAAATCTGTAAAAATACAAAATCAAGAACTACTCTGCTACAGAAACTTGTAGGAACGGCCTTGGGCGCCTCAGCTGATGTGATGTGAACTGCCGCCCTGATCTCTACTCAGTGGCAGAGCATTGGGCTCCAGCCTGGTCCGGGAGCTCCTACAAAAATAATCTCGAGATACACATTCAATAATTAAACGTGCATCATAACCGGGACACTGAAACCGATACAAATTCTCCTAGTTCCCTGTTCTAGCAAACATTCTGCCAACAAATATCTGCATAGAAATACAGACCGTAAGGGAGTTTGCAAGTATTCTTGCCAACGACAACCACTTACTCATCAACCAAGACCTCAACAATGAACCTCGCCACCGACTCAAGTGCCGATCCCTCTTATGGGTTTCACCGTCATCATCCTAGTATCTCACCTATATCCAGAAGAATGCTGGCAAACAGAGTGGAACACCTCGGAGGTCCAGAGTAAATGCCTCATTCGAGACCCAAACATCACACCAAAATTTTACTCTATAATAGTATATATCGACTCTATAATAGTACCAACTTCACAGAGTGTAGTGCTGAGGGAAATACGAATAGCGCTGGCTCACCGCGGGGATTATCGCTTTTAATCTGGGTACTTTTTTTAACATTAACCCCACAGTTTGCGAGTTAAAACTGTCACAAGTTGCGTCCACAGACAGAGAGACAGACAAAACATGACTTTTATAGGTAAGATATTGAGCAATGTAAGTGCAGTTTTTTGTACATTTAAATTTTAAACATCTAAATGCCTCAATTTGAAGTTACTTTCGTTTACTTGGCTTCGATTGACGTTGATGAATTAGCAATCATGCTCATAACATATTTCCTGCACGTGCGTTCTTTAACGCTAAGGTTCTTCTCCCACAGGTCACAATGATAAAAACATGTCCATGTAAGGTAAATCTCAAAACGTAACATCGTTCATTACGAATGGAAATAGTTTAATATGAATGTAAAAAAGCAAAGTTTTTAGTTTCATTTATTTATTACGTGTGCGCGAATGTGTGAGCGCACCTAATTTTTTTTATAAACGCCAACGTGCACAGAAAAAAAAGCGACAAAGTTTGCTCGTGTCCCATTGGCTCGCTGTCAGCCTGTAAATGGCTAACCTATTCAGGCGCAAACTTCAACTCGCAAAGCTTGATCACCCACTAGCGCACACTGGATTGGTAAGAAGCCGTGAGCGGGATACGCTGATTGATGCAGTGGTTTGAAGGGGTCAGAGCTCCTAAAATTCAAGCATAGACAGAGGGGCGGTTAGAGAGCCGTTGGAGGATTAAGGGATTGATTGACTAAGGGGATAATATCGGCTGAGAAGGTGCGAGAAAGCTGGTGATGGCTACATGATAGCGTACAGCATCTCGGAACTCACTCAAGACTGTAATTCCATTTGCGTTGTCTTACTTGTTTCAATAAAAAAAATCTCATTAACTACACTGTCGAGTCTTCCTTTGTCCTCTCCACGTTTAGAAGGCTCCACGTAATAATGGTTACCAATTGAGAGTAAACACGGTAGAGTGGTGACCATTTCTATAAATTCTTGAGCAAATGAATGAGTTTATGTTTGACTTATTGAGCTTCGAAGAGGGAGTGTAAGAATAGCTGTGTGTGATGATGTGCCAGAATGGCATGTTTAATATTCAAGGAGATAAAACCACATGGATGTTACACATCTCGAGGTTTAGGCAAACATGGGAAGGGGGCGAGGAACACTACCGATGTCAGTAGGGCATTTCACCAGCCCAAATGGTGGGAGAATGGGAGAGTATTGAGCGCAACCTCGGCATCTGAGACACGGCAGGGCCAGCAATATGGCATGGCTCAGGGGCACCCTGAGGCCGGACAGCTGTGGTGAATGGCCACCATCATTGGACACGAGCATCGAGAATTCTGATGTGAAATCCTAACGTTAAGTGCCTGGGTCTGGAGTCCGCTCCTGCATGCAGGTCAGATGAGTTATTAGTGGTAAAAAGATTCCTGCTCTAACTGGCCACTTACGCCTCATGCAGCGTGTTACGCACACCACAGGATGGGTGTGGGCCCTTTAACTTGCGGTCTGTGCTTCCGCACATTCCCTCTCTCCCTGAGCTTCCTCATGCCATAGTGCCTGAGCCCACAAGATGGCGGACCACGTGGTTCTGAAGTCTACACGTGCACAGTAATAATGCTCATCAGCGAAGCACTTGATTACATCTTTGCAATATATCATTCAACAAACCTCTACATATTATTGGGTCTTTATGTAAAGTCACGTAAAAAGGTTCAAAGAAAATTACAAAAAATTACAAAAAACTACGACGTTTCGATCGCAACGTAAGCGGTCGTCTTCAGGAAAAGGTGGGTTAGCTTCCAAGGCAGTATCTCACCAGGGCCGGTACATCAGCATTCAATCCTTGTTGGACCAAATCTTCAATGATTGCAATGGTGTCAAGTACAGGAACTTTGGTAACCACAGAGTCCACATCGAAACTAACGAGAAAATCACCCGGAGATAGTGAGACGTCCTTAATTAACGATACCAAGTTAGCTGAGTTGAGTACAGCTGAGGTGGTCTTACCAGTGAATGGTTGTAAGGTCTCAGACAGAAATCGGGCCAGTTTGTAGGTGGGCGAATCAATGGTTGAGACGATAAGATGAAGGGTGTCCCTTCTTTATGGATTTTTGGTAAGCCATACAATCTGGGTCGTCTATCAGCAGAGGGTTTTAAGGAAAACCGCTTGGTTGGTTCGATCAACGACGTCAAATCAGTGATGATATTTTTGGTTTTCGTAATGAGGCGGTTGGTGGGATCTCTTTTTATTTTGGTATAGCTACCATCATTAAGTAGGTCCTGAATTTTGTTATTGTATGTAAGTAGGTCCTGAATTTTGTTATTGTATGTGGTTTTAATTAAGGACATCTCACTATCTCCAGGTGTTTTGCTCGTTAGTTTCGATGTGGACTCTGTTTACCACAGTTCCTGTGCTTGACACCATTACAATCATTGAAGATTTGGTCCAATAAGGATTGAATGCTGATGTACTGGCCCTGGTGAGACACTGCCTTAGAAGCTAACCCCCCTTTTCCTGAAGACGACCGCTTGCATTGCGATCTAAATATGAATTCCTGCAGTCACGAAAGCTTTATGTCAAGATTTAAACCTCTACATATATCATACTATAACAATCTACCAACTATGTTTATCTCACTTTATTGAAATAATGACATATTCTACTTGCAATTGACCTGGTTTAAAACCATTCATTTGAAAACGGACCAAATACTTTGTTCAAAAACTAAAATGTCAACCACGACAACAGCCAATGTTCGTCACAAAGTGGGAGTGCCGTCACCACAACACGTGTGCCAGGAGGTTATGTGCGCTTTGAGACCACGTGAAAGTGTCGAAAGCTCGCTGATAGGAAGTCATGAGACAGACTCAGGCGCCAATGGGTTGACTGACTGAGATGATTGGCAGATGCATCACCTGTGCTCCCTACTGTGCCAACTTGCTGCGCTTTAATCGCCCGGCACTCCGCTTATTGTAGTGAGCATCACACCTCTGCCCCTGTTGTCAATGAAGGGTGACTGCCTTTAACTGCCTAGTATCGTCCTCATGAGCCTGCATAGGGGCCAATTTTACGCCACTAGTACTAGTCATCGAAAAGTCAACTCAGCTGCACATAATCCTGTAATACATCACCATGTCTCTTTTTTAGCCCATGCCATGCCTGTTTAGCCCCCTCGAGCCAGCCAAACAGAAGTTGCTTGAGCATGTGGTAGCTGGGCATATGTACTACATGACCTTGCTAATGCAGCCTTGCCAATGGGACAACGTCCAGATCTCTGAAAAATAATTTGAGCTCCTCACACAATCCAACCTGATTAAACCCAGGGTGGATCTTCGGCAGGCCAGTCTCAGTGTTTCAAACCGGCACAAATGTTCCTTCCAATGGGTCCATGTTTTGCAAGCATTGCATACTTAGGGCATAACTGTGGCAGAGAAGATATAGAGCTTTGTACGGAGCGACAGGCCATAACGTTTCCACAAGTCATTATGCAGACAATGAAAATACAATGCCCCTCGACTGCTTCGGAGTGAGAGCTTTATTGCAAAAAGCAGAATTAGTCATAAGCACACTGCCCAGGTATGGGAACTCCTCTACTATTTCCCCCAATCACTCATGGGGAGTTGAGAGGGTGTAGTGTTTGATGACACAAAATACCCAGGCAGGTGCATTTTTTTGTGGGACTGATAGAGGGCCCCACCTCTTAGTGGCACCTTCCAGGTTCAGCAGCAGTCTCCAACTCCTTCTCAGAGTGACCAGCCATTATCAGATCATCAGCATACATAAAATGGTTGACCAATATAGGGAGCCATCCCTTGACCACACTTGGGCATTGATCAGCCTCTCATTTTATCTGTACCAGATGCAAATTCCTCTGGTACAGCAATGGAAAGCTTCTCAAACTACATGGTTGAAAAATATGTTAAATAATGTGGGAGTCTGAGAACATCCCTGCCACACCCCAGGTGAGTAGGGAATAACTCTGAATCATGGCGACGCAGATTTACTCGGGCCTGATCACCATCATGAAGGTTCTTAATGATTGTGAGCAGAGGGTTAAAGACCCCGAAAGCACGAAGATTAAACCCAGATCCCTGATCTATTGATGGTATCATAGGCCATGACCAGGTCAATAAAACAGAGATGTAAGTCCCATTGAAATTCCCTAAAGCTTTGCTGTAGCAGACAGATAGTTAATATGGAATCTGTGCAGGACTGCTCCTGACTGAAACCACATTGGGACTCTGTACGTCTCTTTTCAGCGTGCCGTGCAAGGCAATGTTTAATAATCCTTGCCAGGACCTTTCCCAATTTTTGAAGAGGGAAATCCACCAGTAGTTGTTCTAATCAGTGAAATCCCCCTTCTTCCAGAGAGGGACACCACCGGGGCATCCTTTTAGTACTGCTGAACCCATCCCGTGTTCCAGACAGTTGTGATTGCCATTTAGGACAACCTGCACACAACATGCCACCCTTCCCTCATCAGTTTGCTTAGGAGATTTTCTTTACCCGACGCTTTTCCCAATCCATATTTTCTCAACAGATGACACATCAATCTAAATTTGAAGTTATCATGACTGCAGGGATCCATACTCTTTGGTTCTTTCGGTAAAGTCACGTAGGTATAAAATAAAACAAAATAAATTGAATCTCGACGTTTCGGGCACAATACAAGCGTCCATCATCAGGTGGGACAACCACAGCAAGAAACAATTGCTGAAGTGGGCAAAAGGGCTGCCGTAACAAGAGGCTATATAGGTAAGAGAAGGGGGGGGGAGCCACTTCAGAAATTGCTTCTTGCTGTGGTTGTCCCACCTGATGACGGACGCTTGTGTTGCGCCCGAAACGTCGTGATTTTGTTTTATTTTATACCTACGTGACTTTACCAAAAGAACCAAAGAGTAAAGATGACACATCAGCGAACTACTCACAGGGGATGGTTACTTCCTCCAATATTTGAAACACTGCAGACCCAGCAGGCCACCCCCACCTCAGTAACTGGAGCCACAACCAGCCCCCCCACCCCCAGACATCTTGTATTCCACAGAGATCAAGAGAGTACTGGTTCAGCTCCTGTCAAAGGAGTGGGCAGCCTCTCCAATGCGGTGACCGTTCGAACATTCCACGTGATCGCCCGCTGTGGTTTCCTGCTATTCCTCTCGAAACAGGAGGCGTCATAGACGCCTGTCTACCCCCTGCCCCCACGGGGCCTCTGGTACAAGCGCCGTTTGGATCCTTTTTGTGTGGTTTAGCGCCCGCTCAGTCTCCCGTTGGCCACTGTTGCGGCTCTGTGGATGCCATGAAGGTTACAGCTGATTAGTATCGGTCTCCCCCCCCCCAATGCCATTGCTTGCAGCACACCACCGTTTTACCGACCAGCAGCAACCACCGAGCAGGTGGTGGGGGGGGGCGTGTTGTTTTACATATCTATACACGCGCGCACATGCAAAGGCATACACATCCACTTTAGAAGCCAGTCCCACGTATCGCGACGTGGCCGCCGCTGAGCTGGCAGAAGATGGGGAGGAGGTTGCGGGGCTTGCGCGCCTCCCCCTCCGCCGTTGCTCGCCACCGCGAGATGCCACGCGCCGGTCCATCCTCCCTCTCGTTATTAACCCGGCAATCCTCCGCCTGAAATCTGGACACGTTAACGGTGAGTGGTGGGGGGTTTTTTTTGTGGCTCTTTTAAATGTACGGATAATTGTATGCATATGTTTCTTCTCGTGATAATAATAATGGAAAATGTGAATCGCGGATGTCATGCTGTGTATTATTAATCGAACAATTCCACGTTTAAATATTTATTTAGTTGGAATCACGTGATTCAAGCTGAATATATTTAAAGGAAATGCTAAAAGGTGCATTTATTGGTTTGATTTATATCTGCAGAGTGCAGAACTTGTAAATTTCGTGATTTATCAAATGCACTCTCACCTGCTCATCTCTGTAACTGTACTAACCTTGTAAAAAATCCGGAATGTAATTATTATAGGATCGCATTCGCATCGCAGTCCGCCGGGTTTGTTGTACCGGAGTTATTTTTAACCACTAGTTGAGTCACCGTGCTCTTTATGATCTTCACAGCACTTTCTTGCAAACACGTCTTTTTTTATTGCACCATCATTTAGGTGGGCAATAAGTCATCATGGAAATATGTAAAGCGTTGGAAGAAGCTAACCCTTTGACCCGTAAAGAACGATTGCCCGTGCGCACAGACCCAGCGCCGCTCCTAATAGAAGTGATGGAGTGCCAACCCAGACCGTTCACAATTCTCTTCCAGATGTCCCCGTGTGCATGCGGTGAACTGCTTATTTCGATATCCATTCATCTGTATACAGCAAGATGCAGGGTGATATCTCATGTACGGTTGACAAAATAAAACGTTTGAGAAATGACAGGTACTTAAAAAAAAACAACACTGCAGTCCTTAATACGAATCAAGGACAACTCTTGTTGCTTAAACGAGCAAATTTGATATTTAATTATATGCCATCTACTTAGTCAAATGAACTAACCCAGGCAAATGTAACCGTTACATTTTACTTCAAAATGTAATATTGCAGTGGCAAAGCAAGAACGCAAATGCAGGGGTTCCTTCAGAAAAATGCAACTGTCATGAATCTGCGTTCGGAGGTTTTTATTCCATATTTTCCTATCTATAAAGTGGTATTTAGGTTTTCATTTAACCTAAGGTAGATCAACCTTACACTATAATCTCATGCTTTAAATTATGCTTATTTTATAATATTTTAAATGTACATATTTAGAAATATGTTGCTCTTGATGTATTTGTAATGAAGAGCTAGAACCCTCGACTAGCTGCAACATGTATTGGTGCATGCAGGATAAATATCCGGCAGCCAATTAATCATAAAAGAGATATCCATATCATGATGTAATTGTATTTATTGATTTACATTTTCAGGAGAAAAACTGTACAATTGCAGTAGAATAATCAGTTCTCAAAATATCAACATACAGTGCAATTGCTGCCAATATAAACACAAATTATTTGAAACGTTTTAGAAAAAAAATTACTCTACTATGTGTAAATCAATAGTATTCAGTGAAAATGTTTTGAACCTTGCATCTTTTTTCAAGCATTATGTTATTAATATATTGAATGTTATTGATAAACGTTATTAGTATGTTTTGTGTGTGTGGATTGGCTTATGCATGCATGTCATGTGTATTTATTTTTCAGCCATTATAGACATTTTATTGGCTTTGCTGATCTGCTGTTTTCTGTGTGCTTGGCGTTATGCATGTGCCATACATTTGTATAGTGCATTTATAAAAGCTGTCTGCATTTTGGAATCATGATTGGGTCAATTATAGCAACTCAATTCGTGACTGGTGGCCAAGCGTATAAACAAATCACGAACCAGTACCTTCGGCAAGCCTCTCTTGCAGTGTACCAAAATAGCCGACTATAAAATGGTTTCTGGTTGCAGTGGGTAAAATAATGTAAACTATTACGCAGTTTACATTATTCTGGATGTTCAATTAATATGCAGAAAAAACATCAAAGGCACCAATGAACAGACGCCACAGCCGTTGAAGACACACACACATGCATTATAATGCTTAATAAAAAATAGCAAACTGCGTGAAAACCCTATATATGGATGTCACCACTTAAACAATCAATTAACTAACATAGTAATGGATAGTGCATTGAACGTGGGGCAAAGGTTAGAATTCAAAGGGAACGTTGTCTGATAAAAGACACGTTGAGGAAACGGAGAAATATAAGAACAGAGAGGAGAAAACTCAATATTGAGTACTGTACACAGAACATACGGTTAGGAAAAGACTGATGAAAACAAATAAAGGACACAGCAGAAACATAATTTAGAATTCCATCGTAAGCGATGGGACCATGAAGGCAACAATAAGGAGGTTGATGAATGGCAGATCACAAGTGTAAGCTACCTAGCACCTGCACACAAACCGGCGCATTGCTCCGTCTGCTCGGTGGACATCCTTGTAATCACATTCCATATTCCTTGTATGTGTAGTGTCACCGAGTCAGAGACGAGGGTTTCCGGAGACACCTTCTTTATTCAACACGTCCACACGCTCTTCATAGTCGCTTAGCCTAGCCTAAACACAACCCTAACCGTGTAATACCGATGGCGCTGACCGAGACAGCCAACAACTATCCGGCCATTCAATATCTAGCAAAGACGGCAGCGATGAAGGCGGCGAGACGACAGCGACGACGAGACGAGTCCACTCCTAGAACCGGCAGCCCCGAGCTCCCACTCTCGGCTCCTTTTATGCTACCAGCGTGGCCTGGCTCCGCCCTGACCACGCCTCCCTTCTCGAACCCGCTAGCAGGTTCCAGCGGCCTCCAGATGGGGTTCTCTGTGACCCTTGCCCCAGTTCCTCTACTCTGCCCACACCCCATCCACCACAGTTGCCGCTGCTGTCCACCAGCCAGCGCGATGACACTACATATGTATGTATGTTGAACTTCTTTCGCACCGTGCTTACCCAATTGTGTTAATCTTAACCATGATCCATCATTGCATCTAGCGCCACGTCCTACCCAAACCCAATTACTTTTCTGAATAGTTTTAGATGGTGTCAATAACCTGTGTATGTTCTCTACTCCATGTCCTCTTTATTCTGTCTATTGGTCTACTGGAATTCCAAACATGCATATCTCCGTGATTCTTTGAAAATGTGTGTTTTGTTTGATACTTTTCATTAATGACCGTGTTTCTGAAGCACATGTTACAGCAGGTACATTGGTATGCTACTTTAAGCACATTAGTATGTAACTTTTTTGCTCATTTACCATGAACCTCACTTTGCAGCCTTCTCTATTCAGTTCTTCTCACACTTAATGCAGCTCACTCTCATAGGATTTTATAATGCCTATCTCATCATCAAATCTGAAATGGTTATTGTTTTCTCTATATATATTTTTCTGCATTTTTCACCAAGCCATTTTTTTTATATCTTCTAATTTTCTAAATATCTGCTTACTTTGCTGTAAATAACGCTGGTGAAAACGTGTCAAGTTGTCTGACTCCCACTTCAATATGTAAGCTGGTACTTTATGTAATATCAGTGTAACTGTTCTGTTTTTAGAAATGTTATTTAAAAAATGTATTTAGGCCTTCGTTTGTGAGAGCTTGGATTACTGCATGAATTTTCAATGAGTCAAATGCCTTTTAATAGTCTACAAAGGCTTGGCATAATAATGTAGTGTTGTGTAGAATCACTCAGTCGGACACGTTGTTCCAAGTCACCTGCTTGCACTTTATTACTCTACTCTTGCACCAATTGTAGGCACTCCTATTTCTCTCTATACGATCACTTTGTTAACCAACTTCCCCTATATACTTTACACCTCGCTGACCTGCCTGCGGCAGCTCTTCCTCTCAACAGCTCCGCACTCACAGCTCCGCACACAGACCACAGCTCACACAGGGCTTGCACACAGCTGCTCTCCCTCTGCGCCGCTGCCCTCGCCTACGTTTCCTCAGACCCAATTCACTCATCCGATCCGGGAGGGGGGATCAACCATCACCTGCCCGGCGACTCGTGAGGGTTGAGGTCCATCTCTGGCTTGAGCGGCAGTGGTGAGATGTCTTCACCTTGGTCCCAGCAACCCGAACTCCCACTCCGCTCTCACGCATCCCCTTATATCCTCCTCCCAATTATCCAGCTCCTCCCTTGTGTCTCTTTAGGGCCTGACAGGCGCTAGCCTGTCAGGCCATCGATCACCCCTTATCACACATCTCCAAGGCGACACCTCTGGTGCCAGCGTACAACCCTGGGCCGACCCCGTCTGCAACAGAGTATCCCGTTAATGAGGTGGAGGTTTGCTCGTGCAACCTTACGTTGCACACGTGCACCTGCCTACCCTCGGTTGCCCTCGGCCAGCAGTGCGCACCACGTATTTTACCACACTACATAATCCCCCGCCCCCCCCCCCCCATGAATAAAAACGCAGCCGTCCCGGCTGTAATTAAACATAACCTGTGCGCACGCAACGTGACAACCCCTAACACAACTCTATAGTGACTAGTGACCGACCCCTAACGACAAGACAATCATAAGCAGTGACCATGAACAATAACAAGAACAAGGGAATGGGGAATTAACGAAAAACGACGCGTCACGAACGAGTATGTGCAGCAGGCCCGTGTCCGCGGGTAGAGACGGGTACGCTTGAGTGTGATGAGTGGTCCGCTGAGGAAGTCCACCACGTTTCGTCCGTGGTCCTTAGGTCCTCCGGGCCCTGCAGGCAGTACAGAGCATTCCTCCTCATGGCCTGTTACTTGGGTCGGCGTACCAGACGCATCAGACACCGGCTGGCAGGGATATGGGGATGAATCGACCGGACCGGACGGAACGTATGTTTTTCATCGCGAAGGATGCACAAACCAGCGCCGCTGGCCCAATCGGATATGCACACACTGTGGCCGCCGAACCTCAATGACCTCGACGGGTCCGTGCCAGGGATGGTACAGTTTCGGGGACGTGCCCACAGGCACCTGGGGGCAATGTAGTCAAGCCTTGTTTCCCACGTGCCAAGGTATTCCTGGCCCTTCCTGACCCTTCAGCCGCTCGTTACAGGCCTGTCTGCGGGCCGACTTGACCCTAGCAGCTTCGCGGGCCAACCACAGCTGCTCCAGTGTTTTAAACATGGGGTCAGGCACTGCCGAACCTTTCCGCGGGGGGCTCAGTCCCAACTTAACTTGCACAGGGGGTTCGGGCTCCCTCCCATACATCAAATAAAACTGTGAGAAACCCGTTAAGGCATGGGGAGCAAGTCTGTAAGCCACAAGGATCCCCGGGATGTGCAGATCCTAATCTGAATGTCCCTCAGTCACTTGCTGGCATAGCATAGCGGTGAGGGTTCTATGCAACCGCTTAACCATCCCGTCAGTCTGCGGATGATACAGTGAGGAGCGTATTTTCCACGTACCCAAGGACTCACACACCTCCTGGACCAATTTGGAGGAGAAATTCCTACCCTGATCCGTGAGCAGTTGCTCCGGGGGCCCCTTATACAGGACATAGCCGTTCACAAAGGCGTCGGCGATAGACGATGCTAACTAGTCAACCAAGGGCCAGGCCATAGGCGAACGAGTCAGATATTCGACCCCCACGAGGGGTTACTTGTGCCCTCTCCGGGAGACCAGGAAGGGACCCAAAATGCCCAGGGCCACCAATTCATTCACCCGTGACACAATAATGGACTCTATCGGAATCTACAGTCGCATGGCAGGAGATTTCCGATGTGCACAATCGACACAACCTGTAATCAGGAGGAGGACATCACTCTCCATCCCGGGCCAGTAAAAGTCCTTTTTCAACGTCTCCAACATTTTATGCACACCCAAATGCATTAACTTTTCATGTACGACCTTCATAAGTTTACCCCTAAAGACCCTGGGTATGATCAAGGTATATCGCTGGGACTCCCCCTCCCACCGCATGAGGAGTCCTTCCCGCAGCACGATGGATGGGCAACCCGCAGGCCCCAGACCCCGAGAAGCACACCGGCGCAACGTCAACAGCGAAGCATCATCAAACTGCAGCTTAGCCCACGTCTCGTGGTTGAGATGTAGAATAAAATCACATGGCGACTGAGTGCCCGCATCCCGCATTGTCCCTGCTGCCGCAAGAACCATGGGTGCCTCCCCTTGCGGGGGCTTACATCTCGACGCGCCTGAAGCACATGTGCACGCGGCATGGGGCGGCAACCGGGACAAGGCGTCAGCGTTGACGTGCCAGGTGCCCTTCCTGTGCACCACCATGAACGAGAATCCCTGGAGGATCTCGAGCCATCGGGACAACTGGCCAGACAGCTGGTCAATGCACAGGGAATACTGGAGGGCCGCATGGTCCGTGCGGACTACAAAGTCCCGTCCGTGCAAATAAGGACGATAGAGCTGAATGAAATGGACCATGGCCAGTAACTCCCTGCTTGTGATGCAATAGCACTGCTCAGCAGGAGACAGGACTCGACTGCCATAAACAACCACTTTCTCAGTCAAAGATAGCGGCCATCTTGGTGTAGGGGTGCATGAGGGTCGCTCTATTCACCTCAGGGATGGCAAAGAAGGCGGCGAGCGAGTCGTTGTCGAGGGCCGTGGGAAGAGCTCGGAGCGCTTCGCCGGGCGTCCATCCCACCGAGATGTAGGCAACCTCGAACCGACGATGAAAGGCCGTCCAATCGCATCCTCCAGCTTGGGAGTCGGCAGTTGCTGCTGCAGCCTAGGCCGATTGGGTAAAATGACAGACGCGCGGAGCCCAGCTACAGTCTCCGAAATGGCGGCCGGGTCCGGCGCTCCCGACGCCTCGGACCCGACAACGGCGTGAAGCGCGCCCTGGAGACCGGTGGTCGACACAGCCGTCATCTGCTCCGACAGGTGAGCGGCGGCCGACAGCAGCTACCCCAGATGACCAGCGACGTCCAGCCAGCTCTGTGGAGGAGGCGGCAGGGTTGGGCTCGCCATGGTCTCCTGTGCCGACTGCAGCATGTCGTTGGAGCGGCCGCTTGAAGCACAGACAACCGGAGCCATTGGAGGGGCGACGTCCTGCTACGCTTCATCGTCCGACGATGCAGCAGGTGGGTTTCTTCGTTTCGACGCCGACTCGGACATGGCGGCGCAGGTTCGTTGGCACTTCTAACACCAAATGTAGTGTTGTGTAGAATCACACAGTTGGACACGTTGTTCCAAGTCACCTGCTTACACTTTATTACTCTCACTTGCACCAGTTGTAGGCACTCCTATCTCTGTCTATATGGTCACTTTGTTAACCAACTTCCCCTATCTACTTTATACCTCGCTGACCTGCCTGCGGCAGCTCTTCCTCTCAGCAGCTCCGCACTCATAGCTCCGCACACAGACTGCAGCTCACACAGCTTGTACACAGCAGCGCTCACACAGAGCTTGCAGACAGCAGCGCTCACAAAGTGGTTTCGCTCACAGAGGCTTCGCTCACACAGGGCTTAAACACAGCTGCTCTCCCTCTGTGCCGCTGCCCTCACCTACGTTCCCTCAGACCCACTCACTTGTCTAATCCGGGTGGGGGATCAACCATCACCCACCCGGCGACTCGTGAGGGTTGAGGTCTGTCCCTGGTTTGAGCGGCAGCGGCGAGATGTCTTCACCTTGGTCCCAGCAACCCGAACTCCTGCTCCGCTCTCACGCACCCCCTTATATCCTCCAAATTATCCAGCTCCTCCCTTGTGTCTCTTTGGGGCCTGACAGGCTAGCGCCTGTCAGGCCATCAATCACCCCTTATCGCACGTCTCTAAGGCGACACATCTGGTGCCAGCGTACAACCCTGGGCCGACCCCGTCTGCAACAGAGTATCCCGTTAATGAGGTGGAGGTTTGCTCTGGCAACCTTACATTGCACATGCGCACCTGCCTGTCCTCAGTTGCCCTCGGCCGGCAGTGCACACCGTGTATTTTACCACACTACAATAGTATTTGATATAAATTTGTGAAATTGAAATGCGGGTTCAGAAACCCCAGATTAGCATTGTCAGATATGACTCTGTCCACAAAGATTAAACACAGGAAGCAATCGAAAGATGCTGCAATTCAAGTTGTACTTCAACATAGTACTCTCATGTCAGGAAAGATAGTTAACATTATAAACCTAGCTCAAGAGGTAGCTGCTTTTAGATTAACTCAAACCAGCAAGATTAAATAACTAAAGGAGAATATGCTTGTTCATAGTCAACAAAAGGCAGGGACAATGGTAGTGTAAATTTATTGATTTTTTTCAGAATATTAAACATAGTATGTGCATGTGGTTTAGAATAGATAAACCTTTCCGACAGGCAGCTTGCTCCTGTGGTTGGTTGGCCTCTAATTTGTTATTTATTATGTTTCCAATGCTTATTGTGAACAATTTATATAAGTGCGAAACGAGGAAAATAAGTTGGTTTTATATCAAATTTTGAATAAAAACAATAATTGACGCATTTCCATTTCTCTCTTCACATTATGTAACCAAGAATTATCATTTTGTTCCAGGAGTTTGTCCCACTTCTCCGATAATATGCACAGTTATATCATCTGGTCCAGAAGTTTTCCCCTTTCTCATCCTGCAAAGGGCAGAGTTCACATCTTCAAGCATAACAACCAGAATTTCTGCCTCTTCATCTGAGAGTCAGTCTGATTCCTGGGCTTTGTGCAGTTGTTCTTATAAATAACTGCATGAAATGTCTGCACTAATTTCAAGATTCTACTTTTAACTTAAGTCATGGTTCCATTTTTCTCCCTAAGAGGTTAAATTTGTGAATTTCCAATCAACCTCCTTTTAGTTTTTTCCATGCTGACATTGCTTGCTAAGATGTCTTCAATAATTTTGGTGTTCTCCAATATATTGTATTATTCTATTCCTCATCGTTTTTCAGAACGATGTGTGTTGAATCTGCCATCTTGTATTTCCATATCTTATTATATCTCTCTTATCTCAAAATGTTTTATGCGTCTCTCACGATTTGGAGTTTGACCGTAAGAATGAAGACAATTTTTTTTCCTAAATCCACTGATTGGGCTTTTCCAGTTCCTTTTCCATGATTCCTCATTTTTTTAAAATCTATTCATGGGTTCATGTCTGTCTGGTTGCAAATTTAGCAGACACTCGCCTCTCATTTTTCATTCAAATGCGAAATTTGCCAATCATCTTCTCATCTTGGCACCTTTTTATCTACTTTGGCATCAGTCACCCATTACGGTGGTATAATGTGGTTTATTATCATGAAGGAGTTGAGTAATTTCGTCATACATTTGGTCTACTTCTTAATTGTGGCTTACTTTTGGAGCAAATAGTTAAATAATCATTAATGCTTAGTGTTCTGAGAACCTCAGTATAAGCTGCGCAACTCTAATATATTCTTTAACCTTTAAACTTTGATTGCCAGAACGATTAAGGATACCGCTCCTTCCTTTCATTTGCACTTCGCGAATATGAAAAATGTCCAAATTTAATTTCGTCAATTCTGTCTCGAATTCAACAAGGTTTGAGTCACCCGTGTGTTGTACGTAGCGATGGTCAACCCAGAAGGCATGCTGCTCGTACCCAGCGATTCTTAGTGCCCCCTGCTCCTTCACTTAGCCAGCTGACATCATGGTTGGTGGATCCAGAGCTTGAGCACTGGGGGCCGTGGTTTATATGCATTGCTCATCGGGGTTTGTTTGACCATTCTTCACCATACTTGTCTGTGCGGGTTGAAGGGAGCACATGTTGTTCTGCTACTCGCCGAGTATCTGACTTGTATTGGTGCCACTGTCCTATCGAGAGCTTTAAAGCTATACGTGGCCCGTAAGTTTCTTCACCACGTCAAGGCAGTGATCCACTGGAGAAGGTGAAACAGCTCACCTAGAAATATTATGAATGCAATCACAATTAATCGGTTGAGACTAAATTAAAGACATTATTTTCACAAAAAGTGTGAATAAATCAAATGAAGTGCACAAAAAGAGAGAAGCTTCAATTACAATTTATATTTTAAAGGTAGTGTGCTTACATTGTCTCTGTAAATTGTCTATACTGCATTGTTTTTGAATTTTGTATTTGCTCTGAGATACCTTTCTGACTGAATTATTATCTTGTTATTGTCTCAAATTCCCCTCTGTCCTGACACCTCGAGTTCCACTGCGTGAGAGGCGCTGGCGACTGTGGGCCGTGGTATTGGGGGGGTTACCATACTTCACGTCGTCAGTGTGGGTTGATGAAGAAAATACATTTTGTCTCACCTCTTGCTGAGTACCTGATTGGTATGGGTGCATCTATCCAGTATAGCTACTCGGGTCTTCAAGGCACATAAACATCTTCGCCTCGACAAGGCAGTTACTGACCAGCATTTATATATCACTAAATAAACGATGTGACTCATGATCAGGCCCGGACTGGCTATAGGGCAGTCTGGACAAATGCCCGTTGAGTCGGTCGATTCCAGGGGCCGGTGAACTGGTCTGTGTGGGGAATTTGCAAATGTTTTATTACCTGTGTACGCTTCATTACTTATTTACGCTCTCAGCTGGCATTGAGTCCCATATTCGGTGGCCCAAAAATTATTCCTTACTCGCCCATTTGTTTTTTTTGGACCAGTACAAAACGGCCAATGAGACCGCATGGCAAAATCACGCGAATACATCACGTCGAAAATCTAGCTGCGAGAATACAGTTTGTCCAAATTTGGGCTGGTGTCTCCACAAATGCCTGGGCCGGTTTTTAGTCCCAGTCTGCCACTGCTCATGGTCACAATTAAAACTTCACTCACGACCAAAAAAATACCGTGGGAATTTAACTTGAGGCTGCCCTAGCAGCATACGTCCTCCACAAATTACCCAAACGATGAAATTCCACACCTGCCTTGGCTCCTGAAGTGTTCAGTGCATACACAAGCAGAGATGAGTACTGACAATTTGAAAGATAATCCAGAGCTGTTAGATTGGCGTACAACCTGCTATGGGGGTATCCCTGGCCATCTGACGTTCATGGGTTCACACAAAAAAATCGAGCATAACATAGTCGCCGTCGGAGAAGACGTGACATTTGATTCTTAACGCAAATGCCAGAACACAACACCGTGACTGCTTTCATGTGAGGTTGTTGCATGGGGTCCTGACAGACCTCATCTGCTTATTCCATGCAGCCGGTGTGCATTTTAAAATATAGTCAACAGTGCCAGATTATCGTAGTAGCAAAAGTAGCTACATATGCTACAGGTCCCGCACTTTCAAGGGCCCCGCGCTAAATGCTTTCAAGCTATCAATTCCGGTTAATTGATTCTGCACTTGCTCTATTACTGCTGTACTATACCGCCTTCAACTTTTATGAACGACTGGGTGTTTAAGGTTAGCGATGTATCGTATTATCTGGCTGTATAGCAAATTAAAAAAATACAGTTACTTTACTATGCAAGTAAAAAATTTGTGTTTTTATATATATTTTAGGGCCCATTTATAACATAGCTTAATCCGGCACTGATGGTCAATGTGAAATATGCTGCAAATGTATTTGTTTGGCTGTAAGTGAAAAAAAGGACCCTGTGTGTTTTCAGTATTTGTCATGCTGCCTCAAGACTTGCTTGTGTGTTGAATCTCGTATCGTCTCATTGAGAGAAATGCATTTGTATTTTGTCTTGCATTCTCATATCCATGTGTTGACTATGCATGTTACAATTCATATTCTATGTACAGTAGGCTTATAAATAAACACAAGTAATGTACGTTACAAGGTGCATATGCTCTACTAAATTAATACGACTCGAGTAATTTAATTTAATGAAATGTTCGCATTGCTAACACAAAAGCAAAATATGAAAATGTAGCGATTCAAAAGAATACCACTATCTAAAAAAAACCCCCTACTTAATAAAGAAGACATTTGGCATTACAAACAGAAAACAACATCAATGTGTTTAAACAAATGTAACAATAATGCATTCTGACTGTTGCATATAATTGCTGTTTTCCCTGTATGACATTGTCCTTAATACAAATGAACATTACAGCTGTCAATGCAGCTCTCGTTGTAAGGTGAGAATTACACATAATTGTTAATGCTGCCCGTTATAATTGCACCAGTCTACTTAAGCTGGGAAAATTATCTTCAAAAATGTACATCTTCTGCAAAAGCAGTGTGCGTGTAGTAAACATCTCGACATTAACTATGTCTATAGAGGAGCAATTTTGGCGGGAAATGAAACATCCTCTATTACCAAGTGGAATAAGTACAAGTGAATGCAAATGGAAAAAACAACAACAACTATATACTCTGTTCCAATGAGGCAGCAGAAAAGGATTGAAATAGCAGAGCAATGTAATGAGTATCGAAGAGCCCAAGACCAAATTGGGTTTTAAAGGCAATAGCATTCAATGTGACATTCCCATGCTCGAAGAGATAAAGCAGCCTAAAACAAGCCAGGTGCCAGTATTACCTAATGAAAACAAATGTTCAAATAAATGATTGGGTTTTAAACCCCAAAACAATTCTCGTGAATGCAATCACATTACATGTTTTTTTTCAGGTCAAGAAAGTAGTCGCAATATTAATAGTTTAATGCATTACTTATTCGCACATGTACATATTTATCCAATTAGCAGATAAATAGCATGCATCATAATATCATTATAGATCAATATTAATGTAAATGTTTAGGATAAGTGAAATAACCCACCTAGGATAACAATGTTAGTGAGCATTGAGATTCGATCATGCCATGTATTTAACGAAACATTGTGCAACCTTAATTGTTAAAAAAAAACATACATTTTATGGAGTGGTGATTATTACAAATGCGTGGACTAGAAGGAGGGGCCGCCAACTCACAACGCGCGGCGCTTGAGGTGATGGTGCAACATTGCAAGGGTTAATACAGGTAGGAACAATGTTCCACACTGCCCACCAGGGATTTATTGTCTGCCTGACTGTTTGTCTGTCGTGCATACATAAATATATAATACACACAGCTCTTTGATTGGTGGAGACCTTACAAACAGCTTTTTGATTGGTGGAGACCTACTGCCGGGTACGGAGAGGGGAGGTGCCTAAGGGAGGAGGGTCAGGGGAGGGGCCTAAGGAAGGGGGGAGTCAGGAGGGTTGGCTTGGGGGGGGGGGGTCAGAGGAGGGGCCTAAGGGAGGGGGGGTCAGGGGAGAGGCCTAAGGATATGGGGGGGGGGGGGGTCAGGGGAGGGGCCTAAGCAAGGGGGAGGGACCGATAGTTAAGGGGGCTGGCTACCCGGCTGGCTGCCTGGCTACCTCAAGTCAAGTTATCTTTCATACAGCTAGGAACAACAGGTTCCACACTGCCCACCAGGGATTATTTGTCTGTCTGTCGTGCATATTTGTCTGTCGTGCACGAATGCGCTGTCCAACCAAGTTCCTACCTGCCCACTCCGAAGGAACGTGTTTTAAACATATTTCTATATCTCGTACGACCGCATTTCTCTATGAATTAGTGGGAGATAACTCACACACGGGACAAGCAAGTAACTGAATCCAACACGTGAACACTCTCATACAACAACACCACAAAGCAACTCAAGAAAACAAATTCCCAATGCAAGAGGACTGAGCCAAAGCTTACAATCAATACAACCAAGTACAAGACTCAGCGTAAGACTGCAAGAAACCCTAATACCAACACATAAATAGGAATACCAAAAACATTTACGGGAAAGGCACAATATCTAAGCAGGAGACTCACAAGGAACATTACGTGACACTGGTTTCAACCAAAATTGTACATCTTGACAGTGCGTAGCGAAACAATAGGACTGGTGAAATTTCATGTTGCCCTCGCTGCTGCTTTCAGGTGCTATAACCAATTATACAGCAACCCTTTACATTCACAGTATATCAGAAAACACGTGTTGTTATTTAGCTGATGCTGTTTCTTCTATTTACCATGGCAAGCAACCCTTTCGATGTAATTCAGCTTTTGGAGACCAAATATCCCAATTGGACCAACACGACAGCGCCACCAGAAGTCGAGGTCGACTTGGCAAATCAATTATAAGGTAGTATTTCTAAATACCACTCCCAGCATTTGGGGACAATTTACTCCTTCTGGTCGACTCCTGGGGAACACATGAAGATCAAGAGGCAATCAATAACAGTGTGAAACCAGAAGCAAAACACCCATTGGTTGTCATGCAGATTCCACAAAAGACAATCAGAATGATTCAGCTGATGGATGTTTACTTCTTCCGCATGTGAAAAGAATGTGTTAGGGAGGCATCAGATGGTGCTCTTTTGGACCATCTGGATGTCAATTTCTTTCGACGGTATAAGCTCCAATTCCTCACACACAACCAGTCCTTGGCTCCTCGGTTGAAGGATTTAATCAAGCATGTGTGGTACAAAGCGGGATACATTGGTCACAGGCCCAAGTCACATCTAACAGCCGTGTTCCATATTATTTCCCAAAGGACATCTTCAAACAAAACTGTCAGAAAGTCGTGGAGGACAGTGTGGATGTGATGAGGCCACATTCATCATCAGATGTGTCCATCATAAGTCGCATCTGTATTTCTCTCACTTTTATATAAATTTCCACTATTGTTCATGATAGTTTTACATTTTTAATTAATCAACCCATGGGCCATGAGGGGACATGGCATTTTACCAATTCCGTTCTATCAATGTGTATGGTTTAATGTACAAAGTTAGATTGAATTCGGAAAGTTGCACACTCCGTGAATATTCCTTGTCAGACAAAACCAATACAGTCAATAAAAGCCCAAAACGTGAAGTACAGACATCATGAACAGGTCAGAAAACAAGTTAAAGACTCAGTACTGTAGAAAAAAATAATGTTGCATGAATGAATGAAAATGGGATATAAAAACAAGCATTTGTCTGAGTCATTTACAGGACAAATACCCAGCTTGCATCAGGAATTCCCAACCCCACTCCGAGATTCAAAGACTGCTTAGAGAACCCTTGGTCATCATGGAGAAGTCCACAAGACGCAGGGGCCGCTGCCTGGGATCTTTGCAAAAATCGGGCCTGAAACCTGCCTATCATGCCCTCTCATGATATGCACCTCTGCTTCTGATACCCAAGCCCCTCTCTGCTATTCCCAGGGACACACAGTGGCTGGGTATCTGCCATGCATGAAGATCGCATTAATGTTTTTTTTACACGCTTTTATTTAACTCACTCTGTCTGTTGTTGTTGTTGTTGTCGTATCCTCAAATCTTGTAACTCAATTTTAACCCACTTCCCAATGTGGTATCGACTGCCAACTTGGTATACTTATGTCATACTGATGACAATACAATATTCTATCATTAAAAATAAAATATAATATTTCTAAACAATATTTTTACACGCTTTCTATTAACTCACTCTGTCTGTTGTTGTTGTCGTATCCTCAAATCTTGTAACTCAATTTTAACCCATTTCCCAATGTGGTATCGACTGCACACTTGGTATACTTATGTAACACTGATGACAATACTATATTATATCATTGAAAATAAAAACAATATTTTTAAACCATCTTTTTTATATGTTATGTTTCGGCTTGGGTCTAATTGTCCACGCTCAACTGACGTTGGCTGTAAATCACAACGGTCCATTACGTTATGGCAAGCTTCGGGGCCACTTCCTGGAGTAGTGGAGTTTTGCCATTACTCGTATAGTACATTTCATTAAAGCGTGTTTTGAAAAAATAATTTTTAAATATTACTTATTTATACGAAAGGCGCTTTCACCCTATAGAACACAAACGCACGCACTGCCAGCGAAATGCATTCACAGAATGAGCCACACGTTGCACTGGACTCGATTCGTGGTGCACAGCGTGCTCGATCCGTTCCCTGATTGAAGTGTAATCCACACTCGCGCACCATTATGCACCATGCAGAACGTGATACCTGATACACAGAGCGCGACACGCGAGATATAACACCTCCTTGACCTTAGCTATCCACATTACATCCTACATCTCTCGGGAAGAGTAGGGGAAGCTGGCTGGTATGTGAGGGGAATTATATGAATTACATGTGACCTGCAAGATGCCACACAGCAAAACGGATCACAAGCTGCGATAGGAATTAGGCGGAGATAAGGCAAGATCACTAGCTTTGCAATATACAGTTATATTTTGAGGTGCCATTATCCCGTGCCCAGTAAACATGGAACGTTGGGCCAACGTTGACCTAACAGTTCCAACCACATGGCAACATTGTATGTTGACAGGGCCTAGCAGTGTGGGAAATGTCCTCATTGGCCTGAGGCCCAGCAAATGTCAGTGTTAGTTTCGGCTGGATGCACAAAAGAATGCACCACAAGGTGCTTCGTCATATACATCGTTACAATCAACATGCTTTTCAGGCACGGTTCTGCCCTTACAACTTTCGGGCACATATGTTATGCTCACGACAAATATGCACACTTACAATTCCCCCAATTTATCTGGGTAGCACAAGCACTTGTGCTTTGTTCACTACAATAAACACGCTGAAAACTGTCCACTGCTGTTGTATATGTGCTTATAACCAACACGACGGGTGTATAATATGTAGACTTCACCTAGGTACTATACTTTAATTAAATTTTCTTGTTTGATCTCTGCACAAAAAGCATGTGCCATACGCTTATAACTCGTGAGTTCGTTGCACATACGAGAGCAATCCATGCACTTTCGTCTTACTACACTGTTCATTTTATATATGTACACCGAGAACTCTAATTCATACATTAGCAATCTATAGTGTACCAATAACCTGGAGACGTATAATTCACGTGCTTATGTAAAACGTGCTTGGAATAGTTATTAATAGTGGACTGTGTCTTAAACTCTCCAAATAAGTGCAATGGAACATTCCTGTGAATGTTAGCACAGCCGTAATGTATCCTGACATATGTTTGCTTACATAGCCTTTAATAACAACAACAATGTCAACTTGTATCGCGTGGCACAGTATTTGCTTACTTTCAAAAGAGAGAGAACGGTTCAAGAGGCACGAGGAATCAGAAACAAGCGGCTAGCTGGCGCCAAATGCTCCCCCAAGCTCTGCTGTCCTATATATATTGAGGTGTTATTGAACAATTACATGTGGGAGGAAATCAGAGCATCCAGAGAAAACCCACGCATGTGAGGGGACAACACTGTATCCCATAAAGATGATACACGTAGAGTCTACATTTGCTGTACTGCCAGCTCTTGGAAACGAGCATATTGCACCTTGATGCCCAAAGGAAGGGAGTTTCACAAGAGTTGTGTAATCCACCAGGCCTTGCCTCGAGTGCTGGATGACAGACCACGTGCATAGCCACCACCGTATACGCCACCAAAATCTTAGCACTGGTCAATAAATTATCAGCATGGCACCACATAATTGAAATGTCTAAACCGGACTACTAACTACACTCGATGACCAACTAACATAATAAACATACCTTATATATGTAACCTGAAGAGTAAATTGTGAAAACTATATAACTCGATAGTCACACAAACCAATATCATGAAGAAATCGATCAACTGAGCCATTCACACAAGGCATCCATTTAAATTAAGTCCGTTTAAATGGACTTCTTAAAAAAAATAGCTAACATATTCAAAGTAGCTCATTGAAATAAAAGTAAATGTAAGTCCACTGAAAATGATTTATTTGAAGGTGATTGCAATAAATAACATATTAAAAGGAGTCAGACCAAAATGCGAATTATTCATTCTTTGGCAGTTGCAGATGTGATGGCAGGTAGTTAAAGAGTAGAGACAGCTGAAGCAACCCACTCGATTTCCGAGTTCATTACGTGATGAAGCTTAAAGGCATGCAAACGCTAAATTAAATCATGAAAAGTCTTAAGCTACTCGTTCGCTTTATTGGTAAAAATTTGATAAATACATGCGCGCATATAAATAATATCCTTGTAAACGTGACAATTTTGACAGGTAGCAGAGGGTTCATCACAAGAAATTTGGCATGAAACGATCATCACGTGGCCTCACCAAAAAATGAATATACTGTAGATAAAATCCCAGATTATCAAAGACATTCCTGGCCCCAACACAACACAATAAGCGACTGCAGACTGGAGCCGCGTAGGTTTCACTTCAAGATAACCAAAGAAAAGGCAATACTAATTGCAGAAATAACTAATTTATTGAACATAAATACAGTTAAAATCAAATGTGGACTCCAGGTAGCTGATTTCAGGTTAACTAAAAGCAACACATTAACATTCTTAGGCAGATACAATTTATTAAATGGATGTCACCACTTAAAAGAGTTAATTCACATATTAATGTATTTTTTATGATTGACAGTTGTAGTTAAATTAATCAAACCGAGAGATAGTTTACCGCAATCACGTAAAAATTGCTGAGGATAAGGAGAAATTGTAAAATGAGGCATAAAAAAAGCGAGACTGAAGATTCAATACAAAGAACTCTGGGAAAAGTAGAAAGATATGGAGAAAATAAATGACAAAATGCAGCACAATAGTGATTGAAAATGTCACAGTAAGCAAAGGGAGCATGAGAGCAGCAAAAAGGTTGATTGGCATATTCACACATGGTCGCCCTTCAGAATAAATATGGAACCATGATACAGATAACAGCTTAACATTAGTGGAGGAATATTATGCAGATGCACATAGCCCACAAATCACATTTCCACTCAGATGATGAGGAGGAAGTTTCAGATGTCACACTTGAACAAGTAAACTCTGCCCTACACGGTGTACTTCATTTTTAAATGTTTACAAAGGGTATCTCGAACATGGAGTTATGCCTCAAATATTATTTTATTCAAAAAGGGGGGAAACACCAGTTTAAATTAGTTCACTGGGAACAGAATAACACAAATGTAGCACAGGAGCAAGCTGGCTTTAGGAATGGGTTCTCTACCATCAGTTACATTGGAGAAACCAAACGACATGTCTCGGACCGCATCCGTGAACATAAAGCAGACTTGAAACACGGTAGGACAAACACCTCAGCCGTGGCAGATCACTGTTACAATTCAGTGGGCTCACATGATATTGACTTCTCCAAGACAGAGGTTCTCTGCAAGCCATCTGGCTACCATGAGAGATTCGTTCATGAGGCTATCCACATATACAAACACAGAGACAATTTCAACCGAGAAGATGGATTCTGGCTTAGCAATCATTGGAAGGACGTAATAAACCATTTCAGATCTTAACTGATTGTGTTCACGTTTACGGTGACTTTCAGACCGCGTTCCATTCACTAGCATTGTATTCTCCCAGGGGAATGGATTCTTTGCTCTGCTGCATAGACATATTTTGTTGCTTCCTCTTAGTATCTTTCACACTGTATAATAACAAATAGTTTTAAAATGTATATGCTTAATACAATGTACAAAGTAATATATAGTATCGTAATTGTATAGTGAATATACAGCAGTGTGATATACATTAGGGTGGGTATAATACATAGTATAATATTACAATGGACAAGGTATAGGGTGGTTTATAGCAATACAGTATATAATTTAATGTTTGGGTTTGTCTATGGCAGTATATAGTAAGGTGTAGACTCGTGCGATGTAAGAGAATAAAGTTTAGATGGAAGCATATTATATTTTTTACGACGTAGAATTGTAATGTATTACCTACTGTTAGTAACTCAGCTTATTGTAGAGTTTATTTAGTATAATTATGATACTATGTAGTTTATACTTTAGTTGTTTACGTGGTGGTTTTAGTTACTGCAGCTACATACTATTAACACTTCATCCCTTTATTAATGCTACCCCCACCCCCTCCCTGTGATACTGCTAATCCTGCATCATGCACGGGCAAAGTAACACTATTCACATACCTGCATTTCCCATATCCGCTCCTTTGATGCTGCTAATCCTGCATAATGCACGAACACAAGTAGCACTAATTACATACCTCTTGATATGCAAATTCTTTTGTTAAGGCGCCCCCCCCTTCACCCCCCCTCCCAACCCAGCTTATATATATGCTCCAAGCACGTGTGCTGTTCCATTCAGACGCTGTCGCCTCGACAGACCTGGTTTCACCTGAAGACGGCTGCTTGCGTTGTGGCCGAAACGTCGTGAGAATTATTTTATTATGTTTTATTATTTTTATTATTTTATTACTTCCCTTCTACGTGACTTTACCGAAAGAACCAAGAAGATGACATCGACACGTTATTAATTATATTCTGGAAATATAAGGACTTTCAATTACAATTGTGCCTAGCCTTTGCGGACGGTGAAAAAAAAACATCGGCCTAAGTTATTCGAATGTGTATTCCGAAAGTTTTACATGAGGGACGAAGTTTAACACGTAGGCTTCCGCGACCAATATCATCCATAATCGATGTTTTTGGGTTGGATCGCGATTTACGCGATCTAACCCAAAAACCTCTATTATGGATGAGGGACGAAGGCTAACATTGGGAGGAGACTTAATGAGAGATAACACATCGAGCCACCTATAGATTTGTTGATGACAAGGCCGTAGTTATTACTATAAAATAGATTTATGTTTATATGACTGTGGTTATGGTTGTACTTTATTAATCCCTAATCTCCGCCATTACATACAATAAAACAATAAAAGGTAAAAAAGAAAAAACAGAGCAATGTAATACAATACACTATTAGATATTATTGTAAAAAATTAATTAAAAGTCCATCTTATGTGTTAGTGATTTTTTTATATTTTAGGCAGAAAATGGCAGGAAATTCGTTTTCAAATTTAGATTATTATTTTTTCTGGGGCTACGGCCTTGGTTGATGACAAAGTAATTTTTACATCAATTTCAAATGCACCACAGGAATATAACGAAGACGACAGGATTGAGGTCGCTATAAACGTGAGCCAAATTAAGGACGTGCACAAACACGGGTTGGGCGAGGTTTGGGGCGGTGGTGGATTTTGTGGATGGGGGTGGGTGGGTTACAGCCGTGGTGGGTGGCAAGAGTCGGGGTGCAGAAATGGGAAGTCGATACCAGAAGAACCGATCGCTGATTCGGTTTACGACATGATTCTGATTCTATTCTGGGGTTTTGACGAAGTGGCGTCAACTCCAGCCCCCCAAACTATTTGAATCTTTGAAGCGAAATGACACAATTGGTTGTTATCCGTGTAAACTATACTGATTTATATAATAAGCAGTCATTATTTTCCCCCTTGTTATCATCTGCGGTATTAATTGTTACTTGTCACAGAATGTTTCGAATCTACTGTGCACTCGATCATAGGCGCCGTCCAGTCTGGCGTCAATCGTTTGTGTGATTTGGGGGGGGGCAACAGCATCAGCGGCAGGCAAAATGTGGACAATGTCAGCAAGTGTGGAGTGACTTTTCGTTTGTTGATAAAACGCACGAGGCAAAATATGGCACTGGCAGACAAGAAAACCACTTGCGCACACCGAAACAACGACACGTAGAGACACTTTGGAGCTGGCCAGGTGTGAGAGTTCCCTCCATCGGAAGAAAGTGTCGTGAGATATCCCTGCGCATGGCCAGCGACGAGAGTGCTGAGGAAAGAGATGGCGTTCTCCAAGTCGAGTGGAGGGCTCGTTGCACAGAGAGACACTTCATGGCTGAAGAAGGCCAAGCAGGTCAACATTACTCACTCTTCTTGCTGCTACCGTAACTACAATATGGAGTTGAAGGAAGAAGCACCATTGGTGTGAGGTGGTTAGTACGGAAATAGTTCGTGCTGTGTGGTTCATGATTGGTGGTTGGGTTTTAACGAAATAGTTATTGGTATGAATAGCTATTATTCATCGTTTTGCGTTTAAACAGGTGTGTGAATTGTGCGTATTTATTGTTTAGTTTAAGACCTTTATTATTATATGCAATATGTTCATGGGTTGGTATCCTAAAGTATTTTATTCACATTCGGTCAGTGACGGCTCGTGACATTTCCACTAGGCGGGGCTGTTGTGATTGACCTCTGTGAAAATATGGTGTTGTAATTAAGAAAAACCTCGTCATGTTATTGGCTTTCCCGTGAAAGTGACATAACCGTCTTATCTACCAACGGCAGGCATTTATAAACAATACGACAACAAAACAACAAAGCACTCAAATGCTGTCCCCATGACCCTCAAGTCCACACTACACAGCCCCTTTGACACTGCCAAAAGCCGTGAGCTGCTCTATAGTTGCACGGTGCGATCTCGCGTCGTAACATCGTCTCTCATTACAGCCATGGGCGCCCTATTCACCGCTCTCAATGGGTCTCAAGCGGCGTGGCGAAAATGCGAAGCTCATCGCAATGAATGAAGGGAAATCTCTCACTCGGACGCCTTCACAGCCGCCCCGAGGCCTCCCCAAGGCACAAATTAGACTGTGTTGCAGCGGTTTCCATTATGAACAATTTAAAATGTTATCTTCATTAGGCAAGTCACGTTGAAAGAATCATATGGAAAATAAACACAACAAAACAATTGATCGACAAGTATTTATTAATAGAAAAATGATTTCTCTTCTCCAGCTGCTTTGTGGGGCATTCAGTAGCACAATATTCATAATCTACAGTTCATGTTTATTCTGATTCTGTATATCGTTTGTTGTTTCATCACGTACTTCTTGGATTGTTCATGCTGTATCAATCCAGCAAAAATACACTCTATAACAAAATATATGGTTTGTAAGAACAGTTTTTTTTATTTGGGGGGGGAGGGGGGGGTTATTAAAAAACAGATTCCATCACTTCCTAGCAGATGATGATTCTGAAATGAAATATTGCCACGGCCATCGCTATCAGGGTAGGTGAGGGCAGTGGAGGGGCTGCATCACGATGCCCGCAATCGCACTTGGAGCAGAACAATCATAGATAGCGTTACAATTGTACTCGTGTGTAAACAGACGATTGGAAAAAATATCTCAAATTAAATTGTCGTAAAATAATCGCCATCTTAGAATCGTGATGTATGTTGAAGGACATTTTTGAAGTGCCAGCATTCCATGAGTTTGGGTATGAAGATATAAACGAGCGCGAACCATGGATTTTTTTGGTCTCCGGAAAATGGAACACGTCAGAGAGTATGTGTGTTGGACTTCTTTCACACTGTACGTGGCGAACCGTGCTAATTGTAGAAAACGTTCACCGAGGAGATGTAGTGATGCTATGTGATTTATTGTACATGGCATGATCGCAAGAGGTTCAGGCTTCTTGGGGAGACAGACCTTCATTCAGCAGTGGAATGACCGTGGCTGATAATGAAAACACAATTTATTCTATTACGCTTGTTTACACAAAGAATCTCAAGACGTTTTCAGGAGGACCCTGCTAAGTTTTAACAGGAGAGGCCGATGTTGCTATTTGTGATTCCAATTGAGCGATTTTTCAGCATATCCATGTTTGGCCAATACCAGTTACTCTCCATTGTATGTTTTTTGTTGTTTCTTATGGCAGAAACCCGGAGAACCCATAGGAAATTCATGCAGAACAAGAGTAGAACATAAAAACTCCGCACATAAGTCGTTCGAGTCGGGAATTAAACCTATATTCTTCTTGCTGTGAGAACAAGTGTTACGATTGCGTTGCCCTTGACTCATTCACACTCTAATGCCACTGCGACATTTTTATTTTGCAAATGCTGCCATCTGCTGTTTGAAAAAAAAAAGAAATTCTGCATTTCCTACAGAGTTACAGTATCTTATTTATTCATGTATATACTGTAGGTTAATCTGCTTATTAACTGAATTGTTCTTCTAGATTACACAATGTGATGATTCACTAATTCAAAATTTTCTCATGCTAAATACACACCTCAATTATTATTGTAAGAATAGATGTTACTCTGTGTTGCAGGGTGCACAGTTGTGGAATGATGGATGGTAACTACACATCGCTACGTGGATCGGTTGGCGTGGGCCACCATACCCTCTCAGGCCACACACATCCATACAATTGATGTGATTCCCACTGGCAGAAAGTTATACCGTTTGTGGAGGGTTTCGACAGTTACTAGGCGCTGCTCTTGATCGAGCTCATCTCCAATTTGAACGATTCCTCAAGTATGGATTGAGCCTGTGTGCAATTAATTCCTCTTATAGTAGAATAGCCCCTGAAAAATGAAATACGGAATGGGTACAAAATAATGTGCAAGAAAACTGCCAAAATTCCTCCAAAATTAGGAAGCATGACAATAATAAACCTGCCTATTGTCTTATATTCCTTCAAAAGGCACTGTGGCAAAGCCTGACTCAAAATCAAAGTTGTGAATTCAAAATACTTATTGGACTTAACTCAAAAACATTTCCAAATGAATCAAATAGGTTGTAATACATTGTGGGAAATAGGTTGTTATTATGATATAACTGATTCTCACCATATCTAAATAAACTTCCATTTATGGCTCAGAATTTCCAATATAAATGAGCATGGGTGAGTTAGCACATTTAACTACTCTACTGCAATTGCCTTTCCTTATCGTTAATATGTATATGTGCTTTACCAATAATTATGTACAGAACACCTCTTATCTGCGGTAATGTGGGGGGCCCATACCTCGTGACTCCTCTTATCCGCGAAAGCATCATGAATATGAGTCCCGTTTCAGTAGATGTTGGGGTCGGTCTTTGAAGCACAGTGGGTGTATTCTTAGGTTTTTTCGGTAAAGTCACGTAGGTAAAAAATTAAGAATATGAATCCTTGCAGTCACGAAAGCTTCAAATCTAGAACGCAGTGGGTGTGTGTATCTGTATCTTCATGTGTACCTGTGTAGTTATGTCTCCGTCTCTGTGTTTTTCTGTGCGTATGTGGGTATCTCCGTGTGTGTGTGGCTTTGTTTTGTCTGTCGCTCACGGCCAACACCAGTAACGATTATCTGGACTGGTCCTGGGCCTCCCCTAGGTCGACTCAGCCTCAATTGAGTACCGAGTGCGATGTGTAAAAACATTGCCACTTGGGAGACAAAGGCGACCGGGCGTGGTGTGGGCCACCCACCCCCTCGTGTGCCGTGCCGGCCTTCATAGGTGCTCGCTAACAGCACTTGCCCCAAAAATCTGTTAAGGCTATAATACGGGGGATCTTTGTATTTTGTCTGTCTCCGTGCATCTCCATGTCTGTGTGAATGGCGCTGTGTCTCCGTGTCTTGTTGTGTCTGTCTGAGTGTCTGTGTTGTCTTGTGGAGCGAATGACCGTTTGTGCTAAAGCGTTTTTTTTAAATTAACAAATAACCCGCGGACACTCGGATGTGTCATTCGTGTGACTCCTGTTATCTGTGAAAAATCACGGGTAATGGGATGCCATTTCGCAAACACTTATGGAATAAGTCAAGACTAATCACGAATAATAGGAAGAAAATGGTCATGGTGGTGGTGGTGGCGCATTTTTCTTGTGGGCTCGTGAGTCAGACGTCTCAACATTCACTGCCGGACATCTGTGGTGAAAGATGTTGGCCACATTTTCGCCAAAGATCGCACAGCTTTCAACAGCTACTTGGCATCATATGGTCTTCCTGCCATCAATGATATCATCTGCCCAAGGCTTCTCTGTCTGTGGGCCACGTTGTAAAACTTGAGGACAACACTTTTGAACACTGTGCCCTACTTTCATCCATCCAGGGCGAACAGTGAAACTCAACCGTCGCCATCTGCTGCGTGTATTTTACCTGCTCAGACATGGATAAGAAATATGGACAATGACAAAGAAAATGGAAAAGCTCAAAAGTATCCAAATTATGGACAGATGAATACTTATTGGGCAGGAATTATTGCGAGCTGGGATGGCGAATGATCGACAATAGCGAGTGTTAGCCTAAACGGAGAACAACCCCCAAGAGGACATGCACCATTGAGATGGAGCAATGGAATCAGCTCATGTGCAGATGCTAAATTGTTACATTGCAAGGCAGTGCGATGTGGCGACTTTGGGAGGCTTTGATCCAGCAGTAGATATATCGTGACTGATAATTAAATGTACGTATGTTCTGCCTTCAATAGTATTTGTATTCAATATTCATCCGTTTTGTTTTTGCTCAGAGATGACAATGGTTTGGGGAGGCCTTCATCTGGCTATAGACTTACCGTGACAAATGGTAATTCAAACGACATTTGTCAAGATGACAACAGACTTTTGTCTTCATTATATTTGCGTGGGCCTACACCTGATTTGTTTACGAACAACACTGAATCTGTGCAGGTCAGCTTGCAATAACTGTGGTCTCAAGGGAAATATGCGGTGACGAAAAACATCGTTGAGAACCCCAAAACAGGTTTGATATTACCTCTCCTTGAATTTTTTTTTTACAACCTAAAATAAATGTTGCCGCATTGCATATACGTCGGATAACTTAGCCAGACGTGACACTGCAGGCATTTCGGCAGGTGCAACGCAAACTGTTTGTAGACCTTATCGCCCGTTTTCTCACCGGCCACAGGTATTTGCGTGGCCACGCAAGCTTCTCCCTGCGTGGGCACCGCGGCCGCACGTCCTGTGACCCAGCCGACCCACCACCACCGCCACCACCGAGGGGGTCATGGCAAGACTCGGCACGTCCCCGTCATCCTGATCAACGCGGCTCCGGCCCGACCACCCCCCTCCCGCGCCATGCCCGTGGTGCTCGTGCGCCCCACCAACCGCACGCGTCGCTTCGACTCCACAGGTGGCGCTGCCACCACCACCACCACCACCGCCGCCACCACCACCGCCACCAGCAGCGGCAGTGGCGGCGGCGGTGGTGGTGGTAGCCACCACCGCCGCCGCTGCCGCCGCTCCGGACCGCACCGGCACGGGGCGGAGCCTGCGGGGTTCCGCCTCGTGGGGGCGGAGGCAGCGGAGCGGAGCGCTGGAGTCGACGCCGAGGAGGAGGCAGCAGCAGCAGCAGGAGGAGGTGGTGGTGGAGGAGAGCGGGTGGCGGCCAGCATGGAAGAGCCGCTGCTGCTCTACGACTTCAGCGAGTCGGGACAGGACGTTCGCGTCCGCTATGAATGCGGCGGCGGCGGCGGTGGCGGTGCCGCCACTGCGGGAGGTTCGGGACGCGCCGCGTCTCCTTCGCCCGCCGCCTCCAGGCACGGGAGCCAGCTGAACGTGGGCGCCGATGCCGGGTTCGGACAGACGCCCAGCACCAGACAACAGCAGCAGCAGCAGCGGCGTGACAGTAACCCATTCACGGAGATCGCCATGAGCAGCTGCCGCTTCAACGGCGGCGTCATGAAGCCGCTGAGCCACCTGAGCGCATCGCGACGGAGCCTCCACGACGCCGACTCGGACTGCGCTACCGCGTCGGGGACCAGCGCGGGGTCCCTGGCCGGGACGGGAGGCACCGGAGCAGCAGCAGCAGCAGCAGCTTCGGTGTCCGCAGGAGGAACCGAAGTGGCCACGGCTGCTGCTGCTGCCACCACCACGGTGGCCTCCCGTGCCGAGCTCAGCTGCTCGGTGGTGCAGCCGAGCGCTGGGTGCGCGGTGTCGTCGGCTGCTGCCGGCGGTGTCGGAGGAGGAGGCTCGCAGGGAGGAGGGCACAAGTCGAGCAAGAAGAAGCATCAGAACGTCGGCTACAAGCTCGGCCACCGGCGGGCGCTCTTCGAGAAGCGCAAGAGGCTGAGCGACTACGCGCTCATCTTCGGCATGTTCGGCATCGTGGTGATGGTGATCGAGACGGAGCTGTCGTGGGCCGTCTACACCAAGGTGCTGGGGTGGCGGTCTGGTCCCGATCTCCCCTCTCTCTCTC
>CM025608.2:1555871-1606920 GCA_014621495.2 Entosphenus tridentatus | reverse complement strand
TGTGTGTTCGTGTTGTGTGTTACGTATTGTGTGTGTTCGTGTTGTGTTACGTATTGTGTGTGTTCGTGTTGTGTATTACGTATTGTGTGTTCGTGTTGTGTGTTACGTGTTGTGTGTGTTCGTGTTGCGTGTTGTGTGTGTGCGTGGTGTGTTACGTATTGTGTGTTCGTGTTGTGTATTGTGTGTTCGTGTTGTGTGTTGCGTGTTGTGTGCGTCTCGTGTGTTGTATTGTTTGTGTTTTATTGTGTGTTGCGTGTTGTGTGTGTTTGCGTGTTGTTTGTGTGTGTTACGTGTTGTGCGTGTTGCGTGTTGTGTGTTGGTGTTGCGTGTTGCGTGTGCGCACAGGCGGCCTCCGAGCGCGTGGCGTGAACGTCCCCCCCCCCCCCGGTGATGAATTGCCATGACGCCTCTCACCGTGGTGTCTGTGCGTGCAATGCCTCACTCGCACGGCACATTAGAGAATTGGTGCAGTGGCGTTTCGCTGATCCCTTGCGTCTGTTCATACAGAGATCCACCAGTGCAGGAATGCGCACTCGCGGCGAGCGCAATCGTCTGCGTGCGCTACGACACCTGGCCACCGATCACGGCCAACACCGATTATTTGTAACCGGTCCCGGACCTCCCCTAGGTCGACTCCGCCTCAAATTTGCACCCCGGTGCGGTGCGTAGTAAAACATCGCCACGAGGGAGACAAAGGCGGCCGGGCGTGGTGTTGGCCACCCATCCTACTCGTGTGCCATGTGCCGGCCTTTATAGGTGCTCGCCCAACAGCACTTGCCCCTACAGTCTGTGAAGGCTACACGGTGGGGGGGTGGGGGTCTTTGTCGCCTCGCTGTGTGCGCCGGGTTGCGCTAAGAGCGGTGATGAGATGTGTCCCCGTGGTCCACGTTGTGTGCGCTTGCAGGAGTCGCATTATTCTTTAGCTCTGAAATGCCTTATCACGTTATCGACCATCATTCTGCTCGGATTGGTCGTCGCGTACCACGCCAGGGAGATCCAGGTACTCGCGGTTCTCCACGCTCATCACCTCGCCCACTCCACGGTCTCCGTGTCCTGTGTTGCGTGCGCTCAAAATAACACGCGTTCACAAAGGTCACATTTCACCATTTATCAATGTGCGAAAGATACACGATGTACAATCTGCGCATTGCATATTGTGAATGCATGACCTCTGTACCCGAACAAATTGAACTGCAGTACATTGCATATAAAGCTGAATTAGCAGTACGAAATGGACGCAACTCCATCTGTCTGTCTGTCATAGCCCTTGATTGAGCAATATGCATCGTACATCATCCAGGCAGGGTTCATTCCCGTTGTAAGAACCTGGCAATACTCTGGATTGAATCTGGACCTTGTACGGTGAGGATATTTTAATAAGATTCCGAAGTATTTGCGTGACCTGCTGCGTGAAACGCGCTCTGCAAGTGCTCGTTGAATGTGAATGTGTCTGGTAAGCGGTGAGTTTTCCATTGGTGAGGATCGAGTCTTTGCGATGGTGAGTGGTATCATCTGGATAGTGAAGATCAGCCGGGCGGTGAGTGTAGCCAACAGGGGAAAGGTAGGGACGTCAGTTTGAGGTGCAGGGCCCGAATGTGTAATGGCCAACAGGGAGTGAGCAGGGTGGAGACGATTCATCCTGGCCATTGGATGCGCTGACTTGCAGTGCACATACCTGTCAACCCCTTATCAGTGCCTACCTTATTGCAGACCAATTCAGACCTTATTGGTCATCCTGTGCCCCTTATAAACCTCTACGTTCATCTTACAAAGTCCCATCACAAGGGAGAAACACAAAACAAATAGACAAAAAATGTTGCCCGTATTGAAACGGCTGTATGCCGTATGGACCTGAAAACTCAATTTCCCTGTACAACAATATGGGTAAACCGTGTGGGTGTATTTAGAACTTCATGTGTCTGTCAGGCCATCGGTGATTTACCACGTTTATTTGGGTAATTTACATCACATATGGCCCAGTGAGGCCGTAAAAAAAACAATCCTGAAGAAATCGCGGAGCCTATGCTATTGATTCTGACCTTCAGACCAGTTGTGCGAGTTGTGTGCACTGCTTGCTGGATGAAGCACACGGTTATATTCTGTGTACTTATGCCACCTATACCGCGTCAGGTAGTACTCGTAGGTTCGTGGTGTGTGTGGTGGGTTTTGAGTGTCAGTTGAGGTGGAGAGTGTCAGGTGACCGGTGATAATCGAGTGAGTGTCAATTGAAGGTCAGATGAGGGTCACGTGAGTGTTGACATCACTCCATCCGAAGGACGGGATAGCCAATAGTTAAGCTGTACGTGTCTCTCAGCAGTTAATTTGTGTAATGAAAATATAGCAATAATACGTTTGTCTATATTATAAAGTATACGACGGAATACAGTACTGTTATTGCAAGTCTGTATTATTTATCACTTCCAAGTTTTTTGCAATTGCACAAAAATAGCAGTGCTGTTTTAAGCACATTCCATACGTACAATTTCAAATGTATGCAAATTTCCCTGTGCATTTGATTGTACAAAACATAAAGGTTGGAATACTGTGCAGTCCTATATTCTGGAATACACACACACGAGCAAAACAACAACTGCACAGAATTACAAATCGTTTGGTGCCTTAGATTTTTGCAATATGATATCCAACAGCTGGTTTCGGGGAGTTCCATCAAGGACATCCATTTGCCGTGGGTCTCTGAAATGTAGAATACCGTACTGTATTTGAGACTCGGTGCTGAAATATAAATTCAGGTTAATGTTGCAGTTTAATTTCAAATTGGGCTTTTTTTTCTAAACCATTCAATGAAATGTTCAGATCCATGCATTTTTATTAACATTCGAGTGTTATAGATTCACTTTGATTGTTTTAGAGTGGTAATTATTTATCGCTTTTTCATGTTCCAAGAAATATACAATTGGACACTCCCAGTTGGAAACATTACACCAAAATAAATCATTTGCAGAACGAACCGCAAAAATATGCATAATTAAAGATTTATTTTTTATAATTAATTGTACCAAGTTCAAGTTTATTTTGTTAAACCAGATGAGAACTCAAGAAACCAGGATAGTCTCATTTGCAAAGATACCTGGAGCATTAGTCTGCCATTAAGGGGCTATGATTGCTATGATTATAATCGAATTTGGCAAATTTAGACCCTCACACCAGCACACAATGGCCTAATCTTGCATGTGTCGTCAAGGAAGCTTGAACGTCTGCCGTCAAACAGACGGAGCGTCGTATTATTACGGTTATCACACCTGCAGTAATAATCAGGGTGGCCACTGAATTCTGACCATGAACATTGGAAACAACCAGCGTACCCTCTACTGCTAGGCCATTTCCACGCCCATGCCAAAAGTATATCACTATCATCGTCCGTAGACCGTAATACCATCGCAGACTGATATAAATTATAATGATGGTTTGAAAAGGCTAGAAAGCCAAAATTTCAGTACTTTAGCAGTGCTTATTACTCGATTTCCAATTAATTTTACATTGAAATTAGTAAATAAAAGTTAATTGGAAGATCTATGGGAAAGGCCCATGTATACTTATTTCAAAAACGTGCTTACTTGCGAACAGGGTAGAAATGTATTTGTCATTTATACAGGGTGGGTTAAATGCTGTATTTGCCCTACATGTTAATATTCTGTCTACTGGAAATATTAACTTATTTATAATGTGAATATATTTTAAGAACAAAAATAAGCTGCACATGGTGGATACCATCTCATTACAGATGCACTTTGATTCTAAAATCTGAAAAACAACATTACATTTGGGCCTCCCACAAATGTCAGAAGTGTTGAACTTTGTATGATTACATAGTCCTACGTATGTTTGTATCTCGAGGTGATCAGAAAGTAGTATGCATTGATGAAAAGCTTTCTTCTTTTTCAGCCACGTCGCTATCCTTACTTTTCATTACCAACTTAGCTTTCTTGAAGCACTCCAACCCTCTCTTGTTTGCCTATTTATTTAAAAGTTTTAATTTTGGTCACTTTCCACAGCTGTCCCAGGTGCACATGTTGAACTGTGTTTCCCAGTTTTGTCCCTTTGACCTTTATCTCCATTTGTTTTGTGAACTTGTTGCACATGACCTCTGTTTTGCGGAGGCCCAACGTTGCATCCGCCTCCACTAATTTTTTCAAACATTTTCTGCAGATCATTCTCAAAAGGACGTCCTCGTTACTGTGTCATGAGAAATCTGACACGGTTAATGTTTTCTCCATTAATGTGTCGGCATTTGTTTCTCTAATTTAATTCACAAATTATCTTCTAATGCCACTGTGAATAGCTTTGTAGAAAGGGACTCCCCTTTTAATTAGTATTTTTTGGTACTTCATGTAATCTCAGTGCAGCTATTCCATTTTGATAAATGGTTATGATTTGTTTTATGTCATACACAGTACTAAGCATCATAAAATCATCAAATGTGTCTAGCTGCAATACCTTTATTATTCCAAATAATTCATAACCTGAATCAAGTTCCTCGGAAACATTCTTACATCACCTGCCTCGTTCTTCTCTCTCTGTAACAAAATACAAAGCAGACAATACTCCACATATCTGACCCTCCATGTAAAAACAAGTGATATTTTTTTAAATATACTACTTACATGTTTTACACATTACATGAGTCACACAGCCTTCTGGGAGTGCATCATTTCAGCAGCATTGGTTCAAACACAAGCAAACTCTGGACTGATCTTGACACTCGGTATCTCCAGCAGTCAGGCTTGCTTGAAGTAATGCTGGTGAATTGGCAGACATGGCTGCTTTTAAGCATGCTTTTGTTGAAAAATAATTGCGGTGTCCTGAAAAATAATTCGTTTGGGGTGTCTTGCGGATTTTCGGAGGAATTAGCTGCTAATAATCCATGGCCTTTCGGTGGATTATTAGAGTTTTTTTCCGTTCCCGGAAGAGATCGGAAAATCCGCACAAAACTCGTGGATTTGCTGATCTTCGCCTTTGTGGATTATGGGAGTTGCTGTGAACCGCAGGAGCGCTGTGAATGCAGTGATTCGTGGATTACTGGAGTGCGGGTATTTGGAGTTGTACTGCACTTGCATCAGCTCAGCAACCTCATGCAGATGCATGTAATCGCTCTGGTAGTCTTGGGCAGCTTGAAGTCAACTCCCTCAGTGCTCGTGTTTTCTATGAGCTACAGTCTACCTTTTATTTAGTTATAAGAGGAGGTGGGGCAAGCACCTACTTAACCTACCCGTTAGGGTGGCATGTGCACTAACAGCCAATCAAGGCCAAGCACAAGAAGCACACGTGACATGAATCTGTAATTCAGGCTATTAAACTGATTAGCCCAGTTCTTGGCTCATGTGCATGCCAGTTTTCCCACATTTGTTAAGCCTCGCCAGAAACAATTCCCAGCTGTGTTCAAGCTCAAGAGCTCATTCCACTTTACTGGTGACATGCGGGCAATGTTTCTTACTCTGTTACAATAACATACATTACATTAAACATGCAGCGTGTAACACAATATATAACTTAGAATAATTGTGGAATCTATGCTTTTGCTGAGAAACAGAACTCCAATGTTTTTTTTTACCATAGGCGCTGCCTCTGCTAAAATCAATGGGAAAAACACAAGTACTGTATGCAACACCACCATTGGTAACAGAGCGGCGAGTGTTTCCATATCTTCGTGTTTCTCTCTGCGTATCTCCACGTATTTTTGCATATCTGCCTTTGTCTCTCTCCGTGTCTCTGTCTCTCACCGTGTCTCTGCCACCATATCTGTGCCCTTTTATCTTTGTGTTTGTTTCCTTGTCTCCATGAGTCTTAGTGTTTAGTATCATGCTATATGTCTCTATCTCCGTCTTCTGTTTCTCCAGGTGTCTGTGCTTCATGATAGCCGTCTCCTCCCCTTGTCCCTCGCCCACTGCCCACCTCCGCCTCTTTCTCTGCCAACTACTGCTGGGCTAACGTCCCTCACATGAAAGAATGTAATCACTCAACCTCCAGTATTTCAATACATTATTATGACTCAGGATACACATTTTTATCATGCAATAATTTATTATATCATTCTACGGTATTGTTTGCATTGTGCCTATGGCCAGGAAGTAGTTTTGCCGAAAGTTTTTGAGCCTTAATTCAGATAAGAGGAGTGACCTGGAGGTGGTGGCAGACTCGGCAAATAGTTTAACTGTTTGCATGTTTTACTGTTTGGATAAAAGGAGTGAAATGCGTGGATAAACTCATGCTCATAAGCCCATAGTGCCTCTCCTATCAAACTGGATAGCGCCTGTGGAGAAATGTACGCTCTACAAGGCCCTCTGAAGTCAGATGGAATGAGGCCAATCTTGCACACTAGACATGAACCATGAGTTCCAATGGCAATTCCGCTCTGCCGTTCAGGCTCCGTGGACCATCCTTTCTTGCCTGAGTGCCATGATGGCTCTCTGCAGCACCCACTCCACACCAATTGCATTGATTGCAAGATCATGCCAAGAATGGAGTTGTGATTAAAATACATATTCCGTACATGAATTATCATACTAATGATATAAAACATAAAAAAATAGACAATCCAGAAACAGTACGTAATAACGACTTGACCTAATCGCTTCATAATGCACAAATAACAATGCATACTTCATCAAGGTACCACAATGCAAAAGATAGAAATGACGTATAGATCCAATGTACATACAACGGTGCGCTCACAAACACAGGAATTCGCTACTCGCATCAAGCCTTGCATGCACATGCAAACGCCGCGTTGCACGCCTTGTCTGAACCACTCAAGATGAGTTGGAAATGTGGCCGTTGTACCTGCAACAAGCGGTAGCGCATTTGCTGATTGTTGCCGACGCCCGCAATTTGAATCCGGTAGGCCGCCATGTTAACAGTAAACTGCATGTCATCTGCTTCACAGTGGATGTTAAAGATCCCCTGATATCGTTTGAAATAAGAAGGCTATTGCATGCCGGCACCATGGTCAAAATTTATCAGATGTGATGGTAAGCACTTTTGACACCCTGGCATAAAGAGCACCTTAGTTATGATATAGTATTCCACCGTCAGACAGATTTGTGCCTTGTGTTATATTAGCAGTTGTTCAGAGTTAAAGATGGCTTAGGCATGAAAAAGAAAACCAAGCTTTTTTGATACCTCCTTCACCAGATTGGTAACACAGTAGAACTCGAATAATCTACACTCTAATGATCCGCAAATCCTAACATTGGCAGCACCTCTACGGTTCATGGAACACCCATAATCTGTTTGGGTGGATATTTGGATCTCTAATGGAAATGTCTTAATTCCTCCTGTAACCTGTGGCATGGTGCATGCCAGATTTTCTTTGTAAGTGATGCACCCTTTTAAGCAGCCTGGCCTGCATCTACATTTGTCTCTAATTATATATATATGTATTTGTCTCTCTGCCTCTCAGTTTGTCTCTCATTTTGTATCCCCGTCTGTATTAGTCTATCTGCATCTATGTTTGTCTCTGCAACTCTGTTGTTGATCACTCTTTTTACACGCTTTCTTTTAACTCACTCTGTCTGTTGTTGTCGTTGTTGTATCCTCAAATCTTGTAACTCAATTCTAACCCACTTCTCAATGTGGTATCGACTACAAACTTGGTATACTTATGTCATACTGATGACAATAATATATTCTATCATTAAAAATATATATTTATCAACATTCTTTTTTATATGTTATGTTTCGGCTTGGGTCTTAATTGTCCACGCTCAACTGACATTGGCTGTAATTGGCCACGGTCCCTTATGTTATGGCAAGCTTCGGGGCCACTTCATGGAGTCGTGGAGTTCTGCCATTACTAGTACATTTCATTTCATAAAAGCGTGTTTTAAAAAAGTTTTTTTTATATATATTACTTTTTGTCTATGCATCTCCACTTGCCTTTCTGCATCTCTGTTGTCTCTGCATCCATTTGTCTCTCCATTTATTTCCGCAACTTTGTCCATCCTTAATTGTTTGTCTGTCTGCATCTCCGTTCGTCTCTGCCACTCAGTTTTTTTTCTTTACATCTCCGCATGGAGGCTGGTAACATTAAGGGCCGTAGTTTTAGTCAAGACTTGGCTCTGGCCAGACTGTGCCATAGCCAAGCCGTGCTATAGTTGAGCCACAGTTGGGCTTCGATTTCCTTTCATAGAGGTGGGCAATGAGCGTCTCGCGTAAGCTGCTTAACTCTGATCTGACACCCTTCATGACATCAATACACTTTATGATGATGGATCTAACAATGATGATGGAACTCATAATCATGATGGGCTCATTTTTAAAACATAAAATGTATATGATGGGCAAAAAAGTTCCAGTTTATTTTGTTTAACCAAGTTAGAATTCAAGAGACCAGGACTATTGTACAACTGTAATATGTAAACAGACGAGCATATATATATAAAATGCAATTTCGGGTGAAGTTATCTCCGATTGGCACGGTTGGTCACGTAGGGTGCGAAAGAAGTTCCAACCTACATAAAGAATTGACAGCTCGGCAACACATTGTGGCTTAGATGGCAGAATAACCAAGGAATATTTTGAAACGATGGAATTCCAGGCGTTGGGGGACATCAGAACAGGACACACCGGTGTTTTGAGACACCTACCACCTGAAGTGGACAAATGTGATGGATATTATGCCCAGTGCATTTCTTTTAGCCATACACAGGATGCATCTCAAGTTATAGAGAGTTATGTTTAATGCACCCAATAATGTCAAGTAGATGCTTTGTTGCTAGTGGTGCACAAGCACAATTAACAAAAGACTTACACATTTGTTAATAATGCTGTGGCCTTAAAATATAATCAAGAATAGGCAACCTATCAGGCAATTCCCCCTTTTCATAGCACACAAAAGCATATTCACTGGTATATGCAACACAAACGCATCTCATATGCTATTTAAAAAAGGGCCATTTTGCTAAAAGTCACCGATTATATATTTTTATTTTAAGGCTGCGTACGTTTTTATGTCTTGTAGAATGACTTGAAAAAACTCATTGAGAAGTATAGAAGCACTACCTCTTCAAACTAAATTTAACAAAAATACATAAAATAAAATTGAGAAAAATTCAAACTTGGTTAAGAAATCAAGATTCGTACAAAAAAACATGTTTAAAATAATAAAGCTGGTGCTCGTGGAGGATGTTTTTTCCCCAGGCCCTAATCTCTGGGATAGAGATGTTTATCTGAATTGGAAGCCATTCTGTTATTACCCACAATCAACAACTCTGGTGTTGACTCTGAATCAGAACTGTGAAGCACACAGCGCTGATTCACGATTCACGGCACGGTCTGTGCCTCCTTGCTGCCTTACAAATCGCACTGTGGTACAGTAGCCAATGAGCTCAACTGAAGCTAAAAACAACTCATAATTAACATTACACCTCAAGTAGCAATATAATTGAATTATGTCTTGTATTTAGCAGTGAATGAAATGCGGTTAACATAACAAATCTTGCACGCATAATAATGCCCGGTAATTTATCATTCGGTAATACTATGATAAAATCCAGTTAAGGAATTTCCCTCTGCAAATGAACCATTCTACCCACCCTGTCACAGCCAGCCTCGTCGCAATCTAGATGTCACCAGATATATGCAAGTGTCACTGGGCATCTATGACTGTAGTAAGCATACGCCAGCTGTGGGTATTTTTTTTAATTTAGGATGGTTTTACTAAAAATCAATATGGCTGGCAGAGAACAGCGAAACGATTAAAAGGGTAGTAACACATTTATCTGCAGTCCGCAGTCACGATATACAAAGAGAAAGGAGGAGCTTACACAGCTGAGCAAGTGCAGGGAAGCGGGGGGGGAGTAGCACAGAAGGGAACAGGAGAAGAGAATGGAGGTGGACTTCGAGCGAGGAGTGAATATTAAGGAGGGGATCGGGCTGCAGGCAAGTTAATACAGTTATCCGCACCTCATGAGTCATGGTCTTGTATGTCTGTGAAATATTGTGTGCGTTATGGATTGCGTTATCATTACTTTCGTTATTATACAGAAGGACGGTTGTTTGTTACGCACCATCAACAGTCCCTGCAATAGCCACTTGGTGCCCCGCCGTGGAACTTTTCCATGTAGTTTTCACCAGTGGGAAGTTGACGTGCTGTGGGTATTTTCACGTCAAATCCCTCGGGCTTGACATCTGACCACCTGCAATCTTGATGAAATCATGGCATAGTCGTAGGTACAATAGAGACATGATACAATTCCGAATTGGAATCAGTGGGTCAAACTGCTTCTAAGTTGTAGGTCATTAAAGATTTTGCCTTTTTGGGGGTCCCAAGGGGTCAAGTTAAACAAATATGGCGCTAGAAATAAAACTAAGATATCATTAGAAAGTTCTCATTCAGGCTTTTCAAACCCTATAAAATATAAGACTCGTTTAAAAAGTTGAGTTATTTGCAGCAAATTTTGTAGCCTTGACCCTGACCAATGTCCCAACTATGATTTTATAAAATTGTAGGAACATGTCTAGTGAAAAATCAAGCTAGGAACTTCTTTGCCTCCAAAGATATTAACCATACCATTAATTATTAATTTGTTGTTTAAACAATAATTTGCTGATTATTTCTTGCTGTGGCTGTCCTACGTGATGACGGAGGCTTGTGTTGCTTCCGAAACGTCGTGATTTAATTTATTTATTTTTATTTTATTTATTATTATTATTATAATTTTTTCACCTACGTGACTTTACCGAAAGAACCAAAGAGTATGGATCATTGCAGTCACGAAAACTTCAAATCTAGAATGGTACTAACCCTTGATCTGTCGCAGAAGTTATAGAGTATGATAACTGTAAGGCTTCCCCAGTACCAGTAGACATGACTCCCATGGGTGGCAGAAGATTCAATGACCCATAACCCCCAAGCAATTTGACCCCAGTGCCCTTCATAATGTCTCTATGGAATCTACGACTGTCAATTTCATCAAGATTGGAGGTGGTAAAATTTCGTTCTGTTTGAGTGATCTGACGGGAAGTGACCTTTTACCATTGTCTTTGTTGAAGCAGCCTATGGAGAACATTCCAATTCTCTACAGGGCACTTGGTGAAGCCCAGACTGTTGAGGTCTGAAAGCCCAGTGAGCATGTATAGATTGAACGATTTGATCAGATTCCATATTCGATTCAGAAGCTCAGCTGAATTTCAGATTCTCTTCGATAAATTTTTGCCAAAATTGTCACGAAAAGGTAAAATTCTGCAGTACGTGAACTGGATCATTTATATTCACATTTGTGAAAGTGGTGCAGTGACCGGCGCACTCCACTATGAACCCGGTGACCCGAGTTTAATTCTTTGCAATGGCTAACATTAGTGGGTGAGTGTCATCTGAAATGGCCATGTGCCCCTCCCTTCACTAACCTGCACTGACTGATAGGGTCAAGTATAGTAAAAAAAAACAGCAGAGTGGAACGATTATCAGCTCTGGGTGTGTAAGGGTCTGATGTGCAAGAAGGGTGGACACAAGACCAAGAGCCTTTTATATCATACATATTTAAAACAACAGGAATCAAGATCGCCATGAGATAAATTAACATAAGGCCTATTTATACGAGACACACTCCACTCAGAATCATAATTGTTATGCATCCTGGGGATATCCGATGAGCTATGAAGCTATTTTTCACAGACGTCCAGTAGGGGCAGATCATAAAGTTACAACATTTAAACAATAAACGATAGGAGTGAAAAGTGTAGGAAAAGCAAGCAGGTCACTGAAAATAAATAAAGTATATAAGTACAAATTGCATAAGTACATAAAATAATGGCAATTTTTCAATACAAATGCTATCTTGGGCAAGGCAGCAAAACAACAAAAACAGTCCCAGACCACACCAACACAACAAACTATCCCTCAATAAAATTGCACAATAAAATGTAACGATCGATACACGGGTGAGGATCAAAGTTACAAATCACATTCGCAAACGTGGCTGTATCCAGTACCAATCTTCTGCTTCAGTACATTTATGGAGGAAGATTTATAATGTGAAGGGATGAAACAAGGTTGTTTCAAAACGCTGGTGCTGCAATGGCAAAGGCATTGTCACATAATCTTGACTTAAAGCTTTCGTGACTGCAGCAATTCATACTCTTTGGGTCTTTCCGTAAAGTCACGTAGATAGAAAAATAAATAAATAATCACGGCGTTTCGATTGCAACGCAAGCAATCGTCTTCAGGCGAAAAAATACAGCAGGCGGACTGCTGAGGCAGGAAGAAATATAGCCGCTATATTTCTCCTGCCTCAGCAGTCCGCCTGCTGTATTGTTGTCACGTTCCAATTCTTGCTTTTGGGATGGTTAAAAGGCAATTAGTTGGAAATCTTAGGTATCTTGGATTTGACGATGGGATTCATAAATTAGCCAAGTAAAGCGCAGATTTGCAAAGAAGGATTTTATGGATGAACAGGGCCCACAAGTCTTCTTGCATCAAGTGATGTAAGATTGGATATTAAGTTGAGGTCACAATGTTGGGTCCTGGATGGTACATCCACTGCAAATCAAAGAGCAGAATCATAAAGTGGGTTTAGTCTGTTTAGTGTTTCATTCCTAGCTGATATGTAAACAGCTTCAGAGTAATCACACAGTGGAAGAATTATAGCTTCAACAATTTGCAGGTGCAATTAAATGGGAAAACAATGTTTGGTTCTGTACAAAAACCCTTTATTTTATTTTATTTGGATGTCATCAATATGGGGTTGGAATGGAAGTGTTCAATCAAGCAGTAAACCCAAGTATTTTAAGCACTGGTCAATGATGTTGTTTCTGATATCCATAATAGGTGAAGGGAATGAAACAATTTTTATTTGAGTCCACACAGAAGGAGAGCGATACAACTTCATTGGAGCTTAAATTATTGGAGCACTGTCTCTGTAATGAGGACGCAGTTGCTTTGTTATCAGCCATATTAGCAGGATTAAGATTGGTCTTTGGGAGCCCCGAATACGAGCAGAGCCTGGCCCTCTCCTTGTCAATCAGTGAAGAACTTTTAAAATCCTGTTGCATGGCCTGATGACCCATTGATGCCATGCTCAGAAGTCATCACCTCATCCACCTCCTTTTCAGCCTCTAATCGGGTTTTGCTGCACATACCGCGGCAGCGACAATTAGTACACCCCAATGTCATTTACTGATAGTTTACCAGAACAAAAATCATTGCACATCTACCAATATTCCTCTCCAAAATTATAGCTTAGCCAACTGCTCTCTCCAATTACACCCTCATAATATCTGATGGGAATCACTTCCAGATAGAATCAACATCTTAACAAATGAACGTTACTTCCCCTAAGTAATGATATTCACCCAAAATGAACATCTTTTCATTGGTTTAATGTCTTAAAACAGTCAACATTTTATTGCTTTATACATTACAAAGATCGAGCACATATCTATACTGCTGCAGTAAATATACAGTATGATTAATTATCTGTAGTTGTGTTCATTTTAACATTGTTTAAAAACATTTCCCCCCACTTCTATGCATTCTTTATACGGTAATACTTTTATTATTACAAGATACTGTTTTACATTAAACTACTTTTGCCTGTCCTTCGGCCCAATTATAAAAAGGGATTTTTTCCTTGAAAAGACCTCGTGTCTCTCCTCCACATGGTAACTTGAGTTTCTCTGAACACAGGAGTGAGAGCACGCATGGATTTCAAAATTCGCCACTGGCTCCACAGCCTGGCTATTGCATTTGCGCTTATCGGTGGTTCCTCCTCGTGCCTCTGAGTCATATTCTCTCTCTGAGAGTGAGCGAATACCGTGCAGTTTGTTACACGTCGAAAATATTACTGTTACTAAAAATACCAATGTGCCGTACCATGCACGAATATACGCCTCCTACAGGAGGCACAGTAGACCTATAATTCGACAAATTTCACATTCTGCCTTGTTTCAGGCTCCAGATACCATCTGTGCACACTCCATTCTGTACATCGTGGCATGCCTCTCCACACACATCCTTTAGGAAGACATCACAATGTGGTACAGTGCAGCAGTGTGGGCATGGGTGAAATCTGGAGCCAAACCTGACCATGTTAGCTCTGGCTCTGGCTTCCACTTGTGCACACTCTAAGCTCTGTCTGGTGACACGCTTCACTTAATGCGTGCTTCTGTGTATTGCTTTTGTAAATTAACAAAATGCAGCAGCTGGCAATTTCCAGCACGTTTGAGTGGCACCTATGTGAATATGTTTCCACTGTTTATCCTGTAATTGAAATTTGTTGCCATCTATAAAGCATATTTTTCTGAACGAAGAGTTGGTCTGAAAAATCTGCAAAATAGTAAGCTATTATTTTTGAATCGACAGTTGTGTTTACAGCAATCGATATTTACCTGGGAGCTTGCAATAATGGGAATGTGTAATAGTTTGATGAAAGTTGAATAGTATATTTAAAAACCTACAATTACTGTCATAGTATTGACTATATCTCTCTGCATCTATAGGCCCCGACAATGACAGTGTCCTTGTGTTCCTTCCTGCAGCTCTTTATTGTGGACAATGGTGCAGATGACTGGAGAATTGCTATGACCTACCAGAGGATCTTCAACATTGGCCTGGAGCTCCTCATATGTGCCATCCATCCTATCCCGGGAAACTACACGTTCATGTGGACAGCCCGCTTGGCTTTCACCTACGTCTCGTCGGTGAAGGAGGCTGACGTGGACATTGTGCTCTCCATCCCCATGTTCCTGCGCCTTTACCTGATCGCACGCGTAATGCTGCTGCACAGCAAGCTCTTCACCGACGCGTCATCGCGCAGCATTGGAGCGTTAAACAAGATCACCTTCAACACGCGTTTCGTGATGAAGACGCTCATGACAATCTGCCCGGGCACTGTATTGCTCGTCTTCAGCATTTCCCTGTGGATCATTGCCGCTTGGACTGTGCGCGCATGTGAGAGGTAAGTGCACAGAACACTTAAGATGCCCCAGCATCAGACAGTTAATGAGCTATGAAATATCCCGTTAACATGTTTAACCACTTCGTGCTGATGAACTAACATGCGCTTTGTTCAGGGCTTGCCGGGGCGGCTAGAATTTGGGTAATCAAACGAGTGTGTTATGCTTATGTATTTCAACCTAAGATGAAAGTATGTGTGTGCATAAGTTCAGTCCATGTCTTGTTTGCACCTTTGTGAAGTGGGTGGGGGGGGGGTTGTAAGGGGTTGGGGCAGCAGAGTACTCTGGTAAAGATGATCTGATATTAATTAAACTATAATTTAAAGATGTGTTGCCATTAGAGAATTACCCTGTTGAAATCTAGCCAACTGATCAATCGGTTACCCAAAACTTGGAGACAAAAAAAGTGGACAAAAGGCCCCAGCCCCCGGCTCAGCATTACGGAGCTGCTGGCTGCAGTGCACACAGCCCGCCCCAACGGAGTGCCTATCCGAGCCCCGTGTCTCACCGCAGCCTCGTTAACGTGATCCAATATGATCGAAAGTTGAGTATGAAGTTGTGTTGCGATTAGGGACTTCCTCTGTTGAAATCTGGCCAAATTGATTAAAGGGATTGCCTACGGCGTCTCCAAAAGAGCCGTATCTGAGCTCTGCTTCCCACAGGCCTGGCATGAGCACCTCTGTTATTGTTATTATCACTGATTAAGTACTTCAGGGAACAAAGGAATAATAGAGAGCATTACAGGATCCATGCATATGCATGGTGTTTTTCCTCATTCATTAGGGCATTGGAACTTAAAACTGGCAAAGGATGCCTTACGCTACATTTGGGATTAAGGAAAATACATTTTCATTAACTGATTATCCACATGCTATGCTATTTAAAGTATGCAGTACCTGTATTTTGGAGTTTGCTTTGTACTATTACGGTATTTTTTATCACCTTTCAAAGCAGGTTTAAAGCATTAATGCATTACTTATGTCAATATATCTGTCTGCCTGTAAACTTAGCGATAAATAACCAGTGCTAAATTTCAAAATATTTCTGCCAAGGAAATTACATCACGTACATGTCAACCCCTTATCAGTGCCTACCTTATTACAGACCAATTCACACCTTATTGGTCACCCCATGCCTTTATAAATCTCAACGTTTATCCTACAAAATGCCATCACAAGGGAGAAACACAAACACATCTTTTTTTGCCTGTATTGAAACGGCCTGAAAACTACATTTCCATGTACAATAATACGGGTAAACCGTATGGGTTGACAGGTATGACATTGCGTTCAAATTTCTGGCCCATGACGTAATTATATGTGACGCCATGTCATGTGCAGTGTAATTTCATGTAATTTAGATACAAATTCATCAACTGCCATGATCAATCCACAGCTGAATGAAAGCTTCCCCAAACCGCTGCCATCCCCAATAGTTCTGCGATGTTCTAATCTACCTAGCACTTGCACACCGCATAATTCTCATCTTCTCCCTTGGCTCCCCACTCGGTCATTATTTGTGCTATATATGAGCCTAAAAAGGGATGAGGTTGATCTAGCGCTCAGGAATAAAGATATGTTTTAAGTGAGGTATTCTTGGTTCTTTCGGTAAAGTAATAGAATAATAAAAAACCACAGCAATAAAATTGGAAAAAAAGTGGCGTTTTTTTTCAAATTATCTTGCTGTGGTTGTCACACCTGATGGTGATTGCTTGTGTTGCAATCGAAACGTCGTGAGAATTTTATTGTTTTATTTTTATTATTGTATTATTTCCCTTCTACGTAACTTTACCGAAAGATCTAGGATTGAAGCTTTCATGACTGTAGAAATTATACTCTTTGGTTTTTTTCGATACCGAAAGAACCAAGAATATGAATCCCTGCAGTCACGAAAGCTTTAAATCGAAAAATTGAAGGTGAGGTGTTCATTTTTGCTGGCTAAACGGTATTCAGTTGGAATATGAGGTGACTTTCAATCCTTTTTCTGGTCTCAATCCCAACAGAAATCAAGATAAGGTCACATAAACTAAACACATGGCCACAAATGATAGCTCAATGAAGTGGCTTATCACGTGGAAATTTATAGCAGCCAAATACTGTAAACGCATGCTTAATGTGGAGGGAAAAACCGGAGGACCCGGAGAAAAATCCACGCGACTACAGGGAGAACGTGCAAATCCAAATTATAAGGTCGGGATCGAATCCACGCCTCCTATATACAAGGCGTCGCTTACACATTCAGATACCTGGCCTTGTATTGAGTGCTAATTGACCATATTTTAATGCTAGACTGACCCCTAAAAAGACACTTAAATAAAACTTGCTTCCTCCCACCCTGCTTGCAAGGTTCAGGAATTTAAAACAGTTGTAATGCCCTTTGATCCCATCAACCATCTGGTTATCCTATTTCTTGAGAGCTTCTCTAATCCTACTGAAATTATAATTGTGCCCAAGAATGCATTACTAAGTAGATTATACGCATGATGGTTTTATTGACATCAATCCAACAGTTCTACCCATAATGCAATGTGCATTTATTTTGTAATAAATGTTTGATTATAGAAGAGCTTGTCTGTTACTCAATAGCTACTATTAAGTCACTATTCATGTTCAAATTTTCAAAACTGGTTATCAGAAAACTTTTTAAAACCTATTGTTCATTAGGCCCCATGGTGTAAAGTGCATTCTCCAACTCTCATGGTTTCTGAAGATTAAATTGGGGTAACAAAGGGTAGCTATATTAGTCGTGAAAATATAAATCACAGTCGTCATAACATGGGGATGAACTGCCAATGGGAATGAGCAGCAGGAAATGTCAGAAGATCTTAATAGAGAAGGCTTCAAGGTTGGGCTCAGGATAAATATGAGTATGTCAAGGTCACGTACAACAAGTTGGCTAAATAAATAAAGACATGTCGGAGGGACAAAACTGGAAACACAGCAGAATGTGTTCCTAGGACAGCTAGTGAAGGTTGGTTTTAGGCGACCATTTAATACATTTTGGTGGTTTTCAATAGGGTGGGTAGCTGATAGCAACACATCTTTATCCTAAAATTGTATTCATATTGGATCGTGTTTGTGAGATTTATGAGCCCCGCACTACAGACAGATGGACAGAGCTGATGAAAAGAAGTGGATGGTGTTCAGGATATTGGTATACCCAATTCTGTGCTATATATGTGGACACCTGCACATATTAAACAGTGTTAGGTGTGGATCAAGCAATTTAAGGAATGTAATTGACTCATCACGTTGCTGAATTACTTCTCTGGATCTTTTAACGGCCACTATGAAGCGGAGGGTGTATATTTTTGGATTAATACACCCTCACTAATACCCAGGGCTGCTGCTACACACACACCATAAATATCTGCGACAAGCGTGAACGTGCTATCGAGAGGCTGTGTCACCAACCGCCCATTGTGCACAGGGGTTGCACACGTGATGATGGAGTCCGAATGTGGCTTCACCCTAAAAGTGAATGATGCCTACTCCAGGTCTCTCCTGTGCCTGGGTCTCTGGTCTCCAGATATTTGTTTTTGTATGCACGGATGCCAGGCACAAGAATATTCCATTAATTATAAGTGTCGGCACTATGTTCACATGGGTAATGCTGTAGGGGGGTGGCATCATAGGCAAGACGCAGAGGAAGACATAGATCCTCAAAGAAGTCACTCCCTCAGCAGGACACAAATCCTTTATAATTCCCCTGCGAAATCTCTGTTTAAGCAGAATGTTCACTGGGGATAATCTCACCCGTTTCCTGGAAAAGTGGAAAACTCCAATTTTGTACAATGGACCAAAAAACTCGCTATGTCCGTCGTCAATAACACTGCGGCCTTCAAAGAATAAAATATAGAATAGGTGAGGTTTTGGGCAGTGGCCTTTCTTCATCGCACAAGAAGAAGGATACTTTGAAGAAGGGAAATTGCCCAAAACGTCACCTATTATGTGTTCTGTAAGGCAGTGTTATTGATGAATGTGTTGAGTGTTTTTGCTAAATGTGATTGTGCACCAATTTGTACCTTGGGTTGTACCATGTCAACAACGAGGGGTATGACTCAAAATCTAAGAATATTCTCCAGCTCTTGAGACTTTATATTGGAACCTCACAACTTGCTCTGGATCATATGAGATAGGGTTTTGGAAATGAAAATGTAACCACTGACATAGGAGTCGCGACAGAGAGTGAAGTTACGTAAGGCTTTCCATAGTGCCACATGCAGAAGAATATTTTCTCGTGATTTATTCAGCCTCGCATATTAACACGTTTCTCATATATTGAAGGTTCAAAACATTACGGTGTCCTTAATAAGGCCGGTGCAAGGGGGAATTGCTTATTATCTTTAGGAGCCAATCATGGAAGAAATGCAAAGCTATCTTCACTTTGCTCTTGAAATTCACTTAAGAGTTAATGATTTTATCATTTGGGCTCTTTGGCCTCACTAAGCGCTTCATAATAGCACTGCAATGTGATTGTAGTGGCCCTATGTGTAGTGCCGTAGATGGGCCACGCTTACCGGCAGTGGTAGACGATGTCCATTTGCAAGGGTGCCCCGTACCGCCAAGGGGGGGGGGGGGCTGCGGGGGATCTATGATCCCACGCAACGCCACCCCTCGATGGGCAAAGGGGCATAAAAGGGGACCTCCCCAGCCGACCAGGACCAGTCGCAGCTCAAGACCAGCCAGCTTAGGACCCTGGACCCCCTCGCCCCGCTTGTCCTTGTAAGGGCCGGGACGCTGTGTGGGCCAGTGGTGGGACTCCCGGCTCTACGCACTTGTAAGGGCGAGTTCTGAGGAAGCCAGAGTCTAGACCCGCACCTTGGCTGGGTCGGGTCAGGTAGCCTCCCCTAGGGTAATTGTAGCCGGAGGACCCGGGAGCATAGCCAGAGTAGGCTGTGTCCCTAGGCTGTAACAGAGTATCACGACTGTTGGAGTGTTGCATCGGAATAAAGAAGTTACCTCTACAAGTGTCTCCGGAAGCCATTACATATGTAAACCAGATGTCCATGTATATCTCTTACTGAGTGGCCTTTTTGTCGTCAGAGTCCAGTCATCAGATCAAAAGTTATTTTAGATCTGATAAGCATCACTTGCCTCAATCTCAGAATCTGTTACGCTGATGTGTAGTCTTTGATTGAAGCTTTTCTTCCAAACAAAAAAACGACTTTGAAATTCAGGAAAAGCCCAAACATCTGCATGAGAGGGACTGCCCCTGTCAGAATTTTTCTCATTTTCATAGCCACATGTTAGCATTGGGAGAAATGTTTACATTGGCTTGATTCAAGATGGAGTCCCTTTAGTAATCTCTCCAGCATCAGTGGAACCTACTAGAGGGAAAAATAGAGGATTCATAAAGTTGTTTGAATTCTTCTTGTTTTTTGGAACTGAACAACATAGAGACCTGAGCTGAGGTAAAGGAATTAAATATCTTCAAAAGAAGAGCATGATCCGGCAAGCCATAGAATGCACATTATGAGAATCTGCCGAATGATAGTTCATGGTTAAGAAGTTGTGGACTTAATTGAAATGTGGATGAGAGACTTGTGAAATAGATGTTCAGTCTAAATGTCCTCAAATATCAGTTACAAACGCAAACGTCAGTTAAACTCACACATGTCACTTGCCCATAAAGTAGAGATTTCTGAGATTGTTGGCCTATCAATATGTATAGTGCATGCGTGTTGACCAACACTTTGGGGATAAAAAAAGGTGTTTGCAAGAAACGTGGTAAAAATGTTGATTCAGATCAGTACCAATTAAATAAACAAAAAATACATTTACACCAAATTTGTGGAAATGGATGAAATATGACTCCATTATTTAGATTTGGCAACCAACTCTCAGAGTATTCAATGGCAAAATCACGGGCCAGTGCTGACAACAGTGAAGGCATCAGGTTTATTAGGATGCAGATCAAGTTATCCTGATGGATTATATATTATTTATGTATTAAAAGTAGGTACAATCACAAGGCAGTATTATGCAAATACAATTTAGACTTTAAGCAAGCTTATATGTCTGGAGAGAAAAGACATGTGGATGTCGATATTGTGATTACATTCCAGACAATATAGAGCATATATGATTGGCCTGTTTGAGCATTTGAGTGATTGAAAAGTATATTTTAAAGAAAATTTCTTACAAAAATTGTAGACCTATTTTTTTACTTTAATAATGAGCTTTCCAAACACGAAGTTGATGATGACTACTTTTGAGAAAGTTCCCGCTTATTATTATTTTTTGCAGGTGGAATAAAGTAAGAATGTTATGGTAGCAGAAGTCTTTGTCCTTCAATAGCAATATGCATAATGAAGTGGATTGTGAGGTCAATAAACACGCGGGGCCCAGTTCATGGATGGTTTTTTAGCTCTTAATCCACCTCATTTTGGCAGTACTGCAGTAATTTTTGTGGTAAATTGTCCCTATTCCACCTTCTGTATTGGTTGCTGATTCCGCACTGACAGGAGGAGCCCATTGTCATTGCTCCTCATCTTGCGATGGCAGAATGGCTCAAAGTGGGTGGGATTAGGGCAGAGCTGGGGCATGGCGAGAGTGATGCAATCTTTCTTACCCATTGACAGGTTCATATGCCACTTGCCTCTGCTATGGTGACTGAAAATCGAACTCAGGCTGCTGACCACTGTTTCACTGCTCTGAAAGTATCTATCATGCACAAACAGCCTATAAGGTTCTGCAGAATGCTCTGCATGTATATGTGTGTGTATGTCAAATGTGGGTGTCGCTGTGGTGATGTTAACTACCTCACCTGGTATACAGGAGGTACACAGGAGATCGTGGGTTCGATCCCGACCCTGACGCCTGCATATTTGGAGTTTGCATGCTGTCCCCGTGGTCGCATGGATTTTTCTCTGGGTCCTCCAGTTTTTCCCTCCACATTTAGAAACATTCATGTACAGTATTTGGCTGTTATGAATTTCCACGCGACAAGCCACTTCTTTGAGCTATCATTTGTGGCCAGATCGCTTCTGAAAAATAGCGATATAGCTCAGTGGGCCTTACCTGGTAAAATAAAAATACAGTTCGTTTAGTATAACAGCTACAGTATCGGGCATATGTGAGATTGGGAGGTGTGGCATTGACTAGGTAGTCATCTTCATTGTGTTGACCTCTTAACCTTGACTTTATAGATGCACACAGAAACACAGGTGTGCAGTTGCCCTTTACTGCTGCGGCTGTGGCTCTGAACCACCTTCACGAGTTGCAGTGGGAGTTGAGCAGTCTGTGAGCCTATCAGAGCACTTTATAGAATGACCCCACCACATTGGAGACAACTCCAATGTGGTGGAGCCATTGAACCACACACCTACCCATATCTGTGCATGTTTTATGTCAGGCAAATCGGGCCCTGGATCTCTCATGCCCTTTATGTGGGCAGGGATTATGTCGTTGCATTACAATTCTGTGGCAGAATGTGCTCTGCTCTCATTTGGGATTGCCTAGCTGCCAATTGTGGAGTGGATTGGTGTCGACCATTCATTTTTCCAGCAAAAATAGCACCAGGATGTGCTCATAAATCAGTGTTGTTTTTTTATTATAAAATAACCACTGGTCAAAATTTCTGCAAAACCAGAAACTCGAACCCTGCCGTTGTTTGAAGAAATAATCAGCACTGTGGCTAGTTTTTTCAAAATATCCTTTTGAAATGTCTGTTATATCACCTAATAGCGTTACTGGTAATACGTTAAAATGTAAATGAACATTCAATTCGTTATTTTTATTACTGTTGTGTTGTACCAAAGCTGAACAACCAAATGTGCAATCTTGACATGTAAAACTTATTTAATAACAATCCCTCTAATGAGATGTGTATCTGTATGTGTTTGTGGTTTTAAGGCCAAGTATAACAGCAAGGCTTGTATATTTTAAATCCTTGGTAACATTATAGTATTTATCGATTTCCACTTCCTCTTAAACTAAAGCCGAAAGGATTATACTTCCGCGAACAGCTGGGTGATGAATATTTATGATATTTTCTTGCAGGTATCATGACCCCCAAGACATAACAAGCAATTTCCTGGCGGCCATGTGGCTCATCTCGATCACGTTCCTCACCATTGGCTATGGAGACATGGTGCCACACACCTACTGTGGACGGGGCGTCTGTCTGCTCACGGGCATTATGGTAAACGTGCAAACGAAACACAGCCACGGAAGTGCCCCTTGAGGTGAGGTAGCTCAATGGGATCAGAATCTTTCTTTAGACTGGAGGAATCTGATGCCCTACTAAGCTCTGTTTAACAGATGACCAGTATGGGGCGGGCCAGCACGTTACAACAACAAACAATACAAATAGAGAAAAAGGTAAGCAAGTCATTAAATAGAAATAAGTAATAAATTTATGAAGCTTGGGCAGAGGAGCAAAAACAGCAACAAAACAGTCCAAGACCACACCAAGATAATACCACATATTAGTAGTCCCTCACTAAAATGGCACATTCACATTGAACTATCGATACACAACCTCCGATTAGCACGGTTAGTTACGTACGGTGCGAAATAAGTTCAACGCACATACATACATTCGCAGTTAAGGATAAAAGTTACATCTACATTTAAAAATGTGGATGTATCCAGCGCGAATATTCTGCTTCAGGATATTTTTTGACGGAAGATAAACGATGTTAAGGGAGGAAACAAGGTTCCAAAATGGTTGGTTCTGCAACAGCAAAGGCTTTGTTACCTCATTAGACCTCCTTTGCCAGTACCAAAATATAATAATAGGGTTTTTCCCCTTTTCGCGTCCTCTGGTCTAGCGCCTATTGAGACGAGGCTCAAAAGAAAGCCGTCTCTGGTGTGGACCAATCAGTTTCAAGGACAATGCATATATTATCAGTGTGTTTTTTTTTTACATTTTGACCACAAGTATTGTGGTTAATGCAGACTTGATTCCTTGTAAAAAGGTTTCAGTGTTGTTGCTTTGTTACCTATTAAAACGAACACCTTTGGTTTTTTGGCTTTGACAATGGGGATAATGAATTAGCTAAGTACAGTGCAGATTTTTTTTTTAATATATATATAAGGATTGTATCGATGAACAGGGCCCAATGTAGATTTCTTCTTGCACCAAGTGATGTGAGATTGGATTCTAAGTCCATGGGAGCTCAGCACAATATATGTACAAAGAACAGGAAGGTCGAGGTGAGATTGAGGGTGGAGAGCTGCATTTATGTTCTACTCTCAATGGTTGTACACCAATTATGTTCACACGAACCTAATACTGGTAGGAACCTCCTGGTTACACCAGCCCACAGGGGTGGGGAGGGTGGGGAAGTGTGGGGAGGGGCTGGGTGGGGAGGGGCTTGGTGGGGCGGGAGGGGCTATGTGTGGGGTGGGAGGGGTGGTACTGGGTAGGGAGGGGCTGGTCACCCCGTGGTGCCCTTATAAAACTCAATGTTTAACCTACTCACGCCGGCTTGTGCCCGCCCTCACAGTCGGGCATATTTGCGGAATACACCACGCCGCCGTTGACCCTGGCCATTGACCGAGCAACCCAACGTTCCTACCAGCTCCCTCCGCAGGAATGTGTTTGAGAGCTGAGCTTTTGTTAATGCCTCATGATGCATGTAATTGCCAACAAAACGTCGTATGAAAAATGTCCAAAATTTTGCTTGCTTTTTAGCATTTCAATTGCTGAAGTGAGCGAGAGGGCTGCCGTGACAAGAGGCAATATAGTTTTGCGTTTCCGACCGCTTTTTTTTCTTCCGATGAGCGATATATGAGGGCTTTGTTGGAGTATAGGTAATAGCCTTAATAATGATACTGTACACATGATAAATGTGTTAAAGCATTTTATAAATAAAAAACAAATACATTTTAATGATGACATACAAAGCACAATAAGTTATGTACTCACCAGTGCATTCGATCGGAACTTGTGTAAGATTAACCGCCACTTGTCATTAACACACATTCCGCGATAATGAGTTTAATCGATACGTGGATTGCCAGTGAATCGATGCAGTGATTAACCCTCGATGCATCGGTACTCTTGAGGTGGTTGTCGGATTATCTATGAAAGAGAGTCGATGCAATAGCTGTTACCCGGTATCCCACCATCTATCTTTGGCATTTCCCTTGGTTGCTGACCTCTAGGTGCCCATTTTATTGCCCGATAAAGAAATGTGCTGTCCTCTAGTATGATAAATCTTCCAAACCTCATCACAACCTCCGCTTCCTGATTGCAGGTGACCCCCGCACCTACGACCTAATTGGTTCCTGGACAGACGGTCGCAATTCGAGCCGTCGTAAGTCGAAGCCTCGTTTCCCATAGACGCAATGTTATACATTGGGGTTCCGTTCCTGGAAACCCATTACATACCTACATACCATTAAAATACCAAAATTGACCATGAAAATAAATGAAAATAACCCTAACGAACATTTATTGTAACTTAGCATAACTTTTACAAACATTTATTAAGTAAATATAAAACGCTTACGTTTGAAAATTCATAAGTACTTTTCTGCATGGGCTGCACTGGCTGAGGCTTCTTAAAATACGAGTCCAATGATGTTTGAACTGAAGACGCCTTCTTCTTTTCATAGTAAAGCTCCCTGTAGCAAGCATAGGCATTCTTCATTGCTCCAAGGACCTTCGAACTGCGTTCGCTCTAGGCGCAGCTGCAGATTGACGGGCTATACTGTACATACGCATACGGTGGAAGAGCAAAGCAGCGCCATCAGGCGACTCGGTGTTGGTAGCAGCCGTTAGGCGGTCGTAGATACGAGTTTTGGTCGTTACTGTGGGGGTCTTACTGTAAGAAAGGTCGCAAGTCGGAGCACCAGCATTCAGATGTTAGAAGCGTATTTCCTCCATACTTTAATTCCAGCTTTCTGACCTGTGTTATCAACGCATGCGAGAGCCCTGCCTCAAATACCCATACCTCAATTCTAGGGGTACACTAAATATAACTTTTGACTGTTCAGCCCAATTGCAAATGCATTATGTATGTATGTTTAACTCCTTTCACATCGTATGTAGCTAGCCGTGATAATCAGTTTACTGCAAATTCTAATTCGAAGAATTAAAAAAAATCCTTTTTCCAATGAAATGGCAAGGCTCTCCATCTCATTGCCTTTGTATTTTTTCATATCCCCATCTGTCTGTCTGTCTCTTTGTGTCTCTGTCAGGTGGTTAAATTTTTGGTAAGGTGGTCCTGGTGCCACAGATACCAATGGGAAAAGGAATGGTTGGAGTGTATAATACATTAATTGCATTGTAGTATAGTACAGTAATGTGCGTACAATTAATCAGCAGTACAGGAGTGTGCATTACTTCGTTATTAGCATCTTTAACATCAATAATATCCCCACCACCACAGTATTACCACTAACTAACATCATCATCACCATAACTACTATCCTCACCACTATCCTCACTATAACCACTATAATTATCACACATTTTACACTTGATAAAAAGTAACCAAATAAATGAGTGTGTGGTGTAAGGAATAATATAATCAACAACGGGAGGTCACAATACCTGCTCGTGCTTTGTAAGACACATGCCTGGCTTATTTGTAAACCTTCTTGGTCAGGTGACGTGCCTCTGAAGTTGAAAACCAAGGATGGGCCCTGGTTAGCAGCTTGAGTTTTCAGAGTTGGCCAGACCTACATACATTCTAGGCCACACCCAGGGGCCAGTTAAACTTAGAGGTCACCAGAATAGACTCCAAGAGGCAGAGCTGGCCGAGGATCGCCTAGACGGGGGACCTCTTGGGACAGACGGCAGAGTTTATGATGATGATGACGATGATGAAGGCCACATCCCCAGAGCCGCAGTTAAAAAGGAACATGAGGCTTAAGCTGAAGATGAGGTTTTTCCAGTGATTAAAGAGGCGAAGAAGAGGAGCAGTGGATGATGTGGCAAGCCAAAGTGTTAATCATGCCTGCAGCTGGCGTTTTCCCCTCGTATATTGCTCGCTATTTGTATTAAGCTTCGCAGCCCTCGGCTTATAATAAATAACCTTTAATACGCTTATGAACCCATACCCAGTCAGGTCCACAGAGAGCATGTGAGCAGGTTAGTTACAGTGTACAGCACTACAGTCAATACATGTACACAGTACAGTCAAGAGATAACATCACATACGGTATCAAGAGAATGGTAAAGGATACTCAACGATGACCTAATATATAATATAAAGATGCCAATCAGAGTTAACTAGATGATGTAATGGTTGTCCAGTTAAGTGCACCAGCTCAGTTATTACTTCAGAGCACAAATACGTATTGATATAGAATTGTAAAAAAAAATGTTGGGCATGTTATTGAGTTAATACTAATGTTGAGAAAACATTAGATTTGTTGACATTTCATTGAAATGGAAATGGTACTACTTGGTGGAGTTTTCTTACACAGTTGCTGAGCACAGGCCAAAACGTTAAGCGGCCAACAACAAACGGCACTGTCAAAGTTGTAATGGATAAGAGTTCACACGTTTCTTGAATTTCGGCGAGGTTATTAGATCGGCGGAAAGAGAAGATGGGAGGGAATCCCAAAGTCAAGCAGAGCGAGGGGAGAAGCAGACAGAGAAGTTTGGTGACCTCCAAATATGGTGTTTGAATACAGTACGGCTAAGACAAAAGTGTGAGTCTGATAGACCAGGTCCTGTAATACACACGGGCAGAGGAAGGAACGAATGAATGAAGTTCACAGGAGCACTGACTATAGCAGTAGTGATATAAGAGTGATAAGGAGGGGACTGGCCGCTTGTGAGAAAGTGATTGGAGTAACTTAGCGAGTGCTGCTGGATCATCAATCGCTCTGACTGCGTTTAATCCAATCAAGTGCAGTGAGGCAGGAACTGGGTGCTCCAGCGCAGAAATAACAACAGTATTCCAAATTTGGCCGAATTTGATCCTCATTGGGCAGTTGGGAAATGTGTTCTCATACATTTGACCTGCTTCATCATCACCGTGGCTTGTTGTTGAAGTATAGCATTTTGAGAGTGTGAGTGTTTCAGTGTTTCAATTTCATTTATTTGGTATAGCTCTGTGAGCCATTCGGTTTTTGAATCGGGTGCAACCGCAACAAACAAAAAATAAAAACATGAACAAGAAACCATCTTAAAGTGACTATGCGCAAACAGAAAAATCCAGGAAAAAACAGCAAAATCTTCCAGAAAAAAGCACAGTACACCAATGCTGTGTGCAAAAATCCCAGTGGGATGCAAGTCAAACAACAACAACCACAAGACAACTTAGATTAAAGCCATCAGTTTAACTCCGTACTACAACAAACAAACATGGCCAAACCAAAAAACTTTTCGAAATCACCAAAATAAAGCCATAAAAGCAATGAGCTGGGCAACTCTGATAGGGAGGCAACTCTTGTCACAAGTCTTGCAGCTGTGTTTGATTCCAAGAGAGATGAGGTTATCCCACTTCTCAATGATTCCCACCAACTGTTCCTTTGTAATAGAAATGGTTACCATTCTTGTAGAAGTATGGAGTTTTCTCATTTCATTCTGTGTAATAACACAGATTACACATTTTATTTGGTTAATTAAATTATAAATATAAGAATTAAAACACGTGATAATTGCAGGTGTTTCCAGTGCGGGGAGTGGCGTTCTCTTAACAAACACACCTGAGCAGTAGCATGTCAGTCACATGCTCTAATATTGGGACATTTGTATAAACACATACAGTGTACAATTGTCAAAAACCTTTCCCGAAATGAACCATTACCTTGATATTACATGACGTGATCAGTGTACAAATCAGCACTCGTCAAACAACAAACTGCTTTCACCATGACAGTTTGCAGCAACAGTGGAAGACGTTTTCTGAGGATTATCTCCATATATATAAAAAGCAAAGTTGTGATTATGTGTGTCTGTTCAAAATGTTTAGCGTACTTCCCGACATGCAACAAACTTTAAATTTGCCATGTGTGTACTTTCCAGACTGTACACCATGCAAACATTATAAAAATACATTTAGATATATTTTTTGGGGGGGGGAGCTCAATAATGCATATATTTTTTGCACAGCAAGTGAGCTGTGACGTCAAATCTGTCATCTGACCCGCGCATGTGGAAGCGTAACGCATTGTAGTGTAGTGGTTAGCGCGCCGCGCTACGAACCCGGCGAACCGAGTTCGATTCCCGCTCACGGCTACCACCAGTGACGATTATGTGAACGTGAACCGCTCCTGGGCCTCCCCTAGGTCGACTCAGCCTCAAATGAGTAACTGCTGTGGTGTGTGAACATCGCCACTGGGGAGACAAAGGCGGCCGGGCGTGTTGAATCCAAGTCCCGGGCGAAGCCGGGTAGTAAAGCTAGTATTGGATAAAATAAAGTCATAGACGTAAATGGGGAAAATATTCGTCATCTCAGATTTTCTGACGAGAGTCATAATAACGCGCACAGATTGGCCTTCCAGACTTAGGTAAACCAGTTTTCCCTCCCTCCCTCCGTATTTCTCGTAAATACGCAAAGGGGTTTTCCTGCCTTGTGCATGCATGTGTTGTTCTCTCCAGTTTGTGTGCGTGTGCTGCATGTTCACTCTTTGCTTTCAGGGTGCAGGATGCACCGCTCTGGTGGTGGCTGTGGTGGCCCGCAAGCTGGAGCTGACCAAGGCTGAGAAACATGTTCACAATTTCATGATGGACACGCAACTTACAAAGAGGGTACATTTTTTGTAATCGCAAGAGTCGTGAAATCAATTTCATTTTTGATGTATACCGCATGTATAAATATTTATGTTGACCATATTGGTTTTGCCTATGGTTAACTTTTCCCTCTCTCTGTTAAAGTGCAAATCGCATCAGACCAGTCCGTGATCGCTTCCTCTGCTGAATTCCTGTTCTTGTGTTGAACTTGATGTTGAATCATGGCCAATGTCAAACATCGAGCCCATTAGATAGCTGACTTCAGACAAACTCTTGACCAGAAGGCTGCAGCTGGTTGTGGGTTGTGATGTTTTTTTAATGTGGAGACGGATATGGGAAGAAGACATTGACTGCTTATTAGTTTATAATTTATATTAACCACTCCGATGGTCATGATTAGTTTCAGCTATTTAGGCAGTCTAATGAATTTCACATACCATTGTGCCCAGCCTAACATCAGTGATAATTATGCAAACTGGCCCTGGGTCTCACCTAGGTTGACTCGGCCTTAAGTTATTTACCTGGTGCAGTGTGTAAACATCAGTACTGGGGAGATTGAGGTAGCCCGGTTCGGTGCTGGACACACACCCACTCGGTTTAATGCATGAGGACATTAAAGAAGGAAAAATGGAAGGGAAACGAACATGAGTAAGGGCAAGGATCAGGATGTTGGAGGAGCCAAATGAAGGGGGCCTTTGTAGAAATGAAGAGGAGGGAAGAGAACAGAGGAGGATGGAGATGGCAGCACTAAAGAAAAATCTATATTTTCCACAATATAATTAATAGTATATTCTTGGTTCTTTCGGTAAAGTCACGTAGATAGAAAACAAAAATCTCAATTAAAAGCAGAAAAACCCACGACGTTTCGATCGCAACACAAGCGGTCTTCATCCTTGTTTCTCTCCACCTAATGAAGACCTGGTATCTGCCAAGGTCTCTGTACAGACTGATTTTGTGCATGTGGTCAATCACCTCTCTTCAGATCATGGATAGACATCATTGTTTCTTTTGAGACAAAGTCCATACCATCCTCCTTGAGCACCTTAAAACCTCTACAGGTACCTCCAGAACACTTCTCTCATTATTCTGCTCTGTCCTATCATCCCACTCCTATTATATTTTCAAACTATCAATATCTCACACTCAAAAATAGCTTTACTATGGTTTACCACAAGGTTGCATCTTCAGCATGTACATTTTATCCATCGACCATCACTTGCCAATTTCATCTACGCCTGTAACGATGACCACCATTTCCATGAAAAGGACTCCATTCTTATCTTACTTATCCATTCACCTCACCGTCCGCTCTCGCATCCAACCTTGATGCATTCCAATCTTGGATTGCTTGAAACTTTCTTCATTCTCAGTATTTTGAAAACTGATGTTTCCATCATTGACAAGAAGTCTGCTAGTAAAGACTGCAACATCAAGCTTTGCAAGAAGTTGCCAAAACCTTGGAGTTACTTTTGATACCAAGCTCTCAGAGTTCAATCTAGATTTTAAGTTTTCATAGTTCTCCGACATAAACTTGCAAGACTTCCATCCACACAAGTTATCCCGCATCATTTTGCTGCTGAGACCCTTAACCATATTCGTCAACTACATCCACCCTTGCTTTCATGATCTCCCCAACTCCTTCCAACTTCAAATCACAGATGATCCAAAAATGCATCCAGAAATTTAATAACTTCATCCCAATCCTCGCATTCTTCCACTGGCTCCTACTTGGACTCACCCTTGGCTGCCTTTCACGTCTCATCTCAGTCTACTCTGACTTACTCAAGAAAACAAAGCCTATATAAAAAAAAGAACTCAGTCAAACCCTGCGCAGTGGGAGATTGTCACTTCCGGTCTCTGAACACCCTCGCTCCAGCGGTCTGCTCTGAGAAACCCTTTTAGTCTAAACGCTCTCCCGCCTACCTCTTAACATGGAGGCATTTTAACTGTATGTCACCAATAATGCCTCTCTCTGCTGTATAGTTTCCTACTCTTTATACATACAGCACCTTGATATATTCACGTTTAGATGCTCTATATATCCTCACTTTTCTACTCGATGTGACATGACAAACGCAGATGCCGTTTGGTTTATAATCTTCGATTAACATTCCTGGAATCCAATGGGTAAATTTTTTCAGGAACTAAACGCATCATGTATTATGGCATTGATTGTTCCTATACTTATCTGTATAATTGCTGACACGTGCTTAATTCCTACTGACCTGGCATTCGAAAATCAATATTTCATCATAAGTGACTTTGGCTGGAGTTGAAGCATTGACTCTTATCACAAAGACGTCCTGATTTCAGACATCGCACCCATTTGAAAACATTGCCTTGATTCAAAGGTGACACTCTATCACGCTTCTTCCCACAGAGGAAAACAGCAGCTTTGTGCTCTTCTAATGTGTGTGCTGTTGTGCGAGTGCTCTGCCACCTTTGATCGTGACACATCTGCCATCTAGTGGCAAAATCTAGAGAGAGAGATAGAAATCCCGCACGCTTTCAGGGTCATGTGCCATTCACTTGGCTTTTTTTTTACAAAATACACAATATAAGGTATATGTAATTATTTAAAGCCTCTTTATTTATTGAAACACAATCATATTTGTAAACACTGGCCCAGTATTAACTTCATTGCCTAGCCTCATGTTTTGTAAAAACTCAATTTATTTTGAGTGAAACCCATTGAGCTAAGAAGCCCCCTTTTTCAATGGCGACCCAGCCAAAAACGACAAAGCATGTTACATGGGAAGGGAGAGTGGACAGGGGTTGCGTATCACAACAGCAGGGATATGTACGCACACATCGGAGTGAGGATACTGGAACAGAAAGGAACGTAAAAATTGGGCCTAAAAGGGAGTGAAACAATGAAAGAGTGAGAGAATACGAGACTCAATTATCTATTACAGAGCCGTGTTTATTTAAAAACAAATCCAATTCCACAATCCCTGGTAATTATTATTATTACTTATTTTAACTGTCCATAACACGTCATTAAATACTACAATTAACTTAGCAAATCCACTGTATTTTTACATGGGCTTACTTTGCTATTTCTTCCGTACCCTTTAATATTTTTTCTTTCGTCACATTATACTCTTAATAGCATACAATCATTATTGCTCATAAGAGCTCAGGATACGAATTTACATCGTTTAAAGCAATATATTTTTCACTTTCGACATTGCACTATTTAATCCGATAAATGTGGGTAGTTATAAAGCGTATGATGAGGATTATTTAAATTATGAATAGCTGATTGTGGATTAATGAATAGCAGCTGTGATGACCGGTGATAAGGGTGTCTAAAAAGGCCATTATCTGCTTTTAAAAACAAGAACAATCCTGATCTATATTTGTTTTTCTTAACTTAAACCATTTTTGGTTTTGTATGAGGCCAATTGTATGCCAACCTTCTTGTCATTGGCATGAAAGAGCTACTTTGTGGCCAAACTCAAAAACAAATATTGATCATTGCATTGGCTTCGATAATTACCTACGTTTTAAGATAAGAGCAATCGTGCATAAGCATGAATTCTGTAACTCTTTCTAACATGTTGGTTCTTGGAAGTACAATTTCATGCACGATCATAATTCTTAATCTGCACAACGAGACGCTATCACACGGCTACGCACTGCATTATGTGAGATGACATCACATGTAATGAAGTCATTGCCTTGGCTAGTAAGGTGAATTATTTTAGTGCTGATTTTATCGCCATACTTTTGGGTAACCCTTTGATAAATGTGGTCGGTTTTCTGTACGGCAAGTCCCTAATAGCAACACAAGTTTATACTCATATTTAATAAATATTGAATTATTTTTACTACAATTAATGTGAACCCCCCATTACAGAAAGGCAGAGCTAATTCTGGAGATTTTGTTTCAAACGGTATCATTCATTTTTCGATTTAAAGCTTTCGTGGCTGCAGGGATTCATATTCTTGGTTCTTTCGGTAAAGTCACGTAGAAGGGAAATAATAAAAATAATAAAAATTCAACATTATAAAATTCTCACAACGTTTTGGCCACAAGGCAACGAGCCGTCCTCAGGTGAAGACAGAGCTGTCAGAAAGACAGCGCTTGGCAGCGTTTTTTAAGCTGGGTGGGAGGAGCAGAGAGTCTTGACAAAGGAGTTTGATAGGTATCATTCATAATGAGCATAGTGATAATGATGCTATTTCTTCTTGTTTTTTTACAGGTGAAAAATGCAGCAGCAAATGTGCTCAGGGAGACTTGGCTTATTTACAAGCACACCAAACTCGTCCGGAAGATTGACCACTCCCGGGTCCGCAAGCATCAGCGTAAATTCCTTCAGGCCATTTATCAGTAAGTAACTAACCAGCACTACATATCATCAAAGAGTAGCCGGTCCAGGGAGAAGTAATGGGATCTGTGTTAACCATGAGTGTGCCATGACGAAGATCCCAGCTATCCACAAAGTCCACAGTCGTTATTTGTAAGCCTCTTCTGTCTCTGATGAATCCAACACCTAACAAGCTTCATTTTTCATTATGATGCATTGCCAGAATTTGCTTTGGTTATTTTCATAGTAAAGCACCAATGAGTTGACAGGAATTACCCGGGTCACTTTTAAAAACGAGACGCTCCTGGTGTCGTTGAGTTCTCACCTGGTTATGAACTAAATAAGCTTGACTTGGATGTATACGGCACTAACAATTAGAGATTGTACCACGGCACTAATAATTATTAGAGATAAAGAACTTAGGACCTTGTTTGACCTAATCTAAGCCTTAATGCGCTAAAAGCATGTAGTGTGATGAAACAAAGCACCAATACATTGGATAGTTTTTTTTTTATAAACTAATGAAAGAGGTAGTAACTCAGAGATATTATTTTTAAAAATTGCATGTTCCTTTTTTTATTTCCAAATGTGCCTCTTTCTTTTTCCAGTAGCCCATGTTTGTGGAATGTCACGAGGTATTTTCCGCTTCAGAGACTGATGTTCCCAGCACCGTCCGATGGCGTTCCATGAGTACCCGTCTCAAAAGTCATCAGGAAAAAAATTGCTTGTATGAAATCTTTTTGCTACATTTTAATAAAGACCATTATATACCAAAGTACATTTTTTTTAAACTAAATTAATTGACTGAACTAGTTTCATTTTTCTTTCGGTAAAGTCACGTAGAAGGGAAAAACAATAAAATAATAATAAAAATAAAATTCTCACGACGTTTCATCATCAGGTGTGAAAACCACATGATCATGATTGCTTGTGTTGCAATCGAAACGTCGTGAGAATTTTATTTTTTTATTTTTATTATTTTATTTTATTGTTTTTCCCTTCTACGTGACTTTACCGAAAGAACCAAGAATATGAATCCCTGCAGTCACGAAAGCTTTAATTCGAAATTTAGTTTCATTTTGTAATTTAAAAAAATAAACTACAGTAGACTTTCTTTAAAAAAACACACACACACAACACTAAATAAGGTTTCTGCCAGTCTTGGATTCAAGGCCGGGACTCATGAGGCCAAGACTGTTCGTATGATCACTATTACATTGCTTTTATGGCTTTATTTTGGTGATTTCGAAAACGTTTTTTGGTTCGGCCATGTTTGTTTGCTGTAGTACGAGTTAGATTGATGGCCTTAATCTAAGTTATCTTGTGGTTGTTGTTGTTTGACTTGCATCCCACTGGGATTTTTGCACACAGCGTTGGTGTACGGTGCTTTTTCTGAAATATTTAGCTGTTTTTTCCTGGATTTTCTGTTTGCGCATAGTCACTTTAAGATGTTTTCTTGTTCATGTTTTTGTCTTTTGTTTGTTGCGGTTGCACCCGATTCAAGAGCCGAATGGCTCACAGGGCTACACCAAATAAATGAAACTGAAACTGAGATCGAGGCCAAGAGCCACAAAGGAGAAGCCGAGGTCAGGGCCTGGAGCCTTTAGGGTGAAACCAGTCAGGGCTGGATCCTCTAGGCTGAGGTCAGTGTCCAGGTTCGGTGTCTCTAAGCCAAGGTCAATAGCAATAACTTGTAAGACAAGGCCACAGACAAATGGGCAGTTTTACGAATGAGGATAAATATAAATAATAAATATAATACAGTGAAATATTATCAGATCTGAGGGAACTCTGTATTTTCATACTTTTACATTTAAATATGTTCTAAAATGACAAGATGAGGTCGAAAGACAGTGACAGAAAATATCCTATGTTACCTGTCGCAGTGTTTGTCACCTGTGTTTTTAATGCCATCTGTTTTTTAATGTTATTGCTGGATGAGGGCCTCCGTACACTGCGGATTGTGGGGGTTATTTCAACCATACATCGCCCCACTGGTCAGTGCGGGTTGGTTAAGGTTGGGAGCATATGCTATGACAGCTGAACTGACAGCAATGGATTTGACTGTACTACTACCCACAACATAACACTGTGGTGCAGCAGCCTATGCCAAACTGTCATTAATTTTATTATTACCCCTCCAATATGAAATGAAGATCAAGAACAGGATGTATGGTTCGATAGTTCCGCTGCTGCTGCTGATGCTGCTGCCAGCGTCTCCTTAGTGTTGTGTGCCTTACAGTCCTTTCGGGACCACTCAAGGCACATGCTTTTGACGGTGATTTTTTTGGGGGTAGAATTTGTAATTGCATATAAATTAAAACATGTCTTGTCTTATCTTACTTTAATGAGTGGTGAACGATGACTGAGTGATGAATGGGTAGGGAAATTGGGAAAAGGAATGGTATTAGTGATGGGGAATAAAGGGAAGGAGAACGGGGGGGGGAAATAAGTGAGTGTTAAGGAAAGAACGAAAATCAGTGAGGCTGATTGTTTGTTCCAGTCTAAGGGGGCTAGACACGAGAAAGACCGGCACAGGGAAGAGTGGAAACAGAGGACAGCTGGGATTGTGAATGGAGAGGACGAAAAGACTAGGTGGGGCTAAAACCCGAAGCTCCAGTGTCAAGTTCCACTCTCAGGAATCCTGTGCAAAGTCACAGAAAACAATGACGTGGTTTAACTTGCAGGGCAGCAGTGGCAGGATCACAGCAGCAATGGCGAGGTCGCATTCGTAGAACTTGGTCGCAGATGAAGTTACAATGTTCCAATAACTTTAGGTATCGAGACACTTACCAGGTGATGCTTTCTAAGAAATGTCAGGGATTAACAAGTTCTGATGTAATGATGCTCAGCAGGTATCGAGACTAACCAGGTGATGCTTTCTAAGAAATGTCAGGGATTAAGAAGTTCTGATGTGATGATGCTCAGCAGGGCACGTGACGAGGTAGCGACTGCTGTGCTTGATGGGGTGATGCACGATGCCTTGCTGAATCACCTCCAAAGTATATTTTCTATTGCGACTCACCAGGTAGTTCCAAGCAAGAGCGAATGCTGACCGCAGGCGCCAAAGTCTTCACGCATTGACGTTGGCAGCAGCAATCTCTAAGTTGTTTGCAGGCAAACTCCTGACAGTCACAGTTGCTCCAGGCAGACCTCGGGGTGATCTGCAGCTCGCTGTCCAGGTGGACTCTGGGAAAATGTTTGCAAAGCTGGGAGCAGCACGCTGAAGCCCAGTTGAAGCCACCCGTGTCTCTCCATCTAGACGGCATGTCCTCAAGATAGATACTGCCTCGTCGCCTCTTCCCGAAGTTATTTTTCTTCCGGATGATGCCATTCTCATTTCTTTGGTTGGAAGAGTCTCTTCTAGAAATGTGTTTGCTATGAGGAAGGTGAAACTTCATATATTAGAGATATTCGTTTCCTTTTAGGGTAGTGTTATTGACGAATGTGAGTTTTTCTTCTAAAAATGGCTTACCAGTGCATTAACTTTAACCTGCCCAGGTATTCTGAGATGTATTTTAGAAACTCGAGAATAATTGCAAAACTCGCAAAGATCCTGGAGCAAAAACTGGAAAGGAGACATTAAACCACGGATTGAAAAACTATAGGAATCGGATTGCTTTACAGAAAAAATATCAGAAATATTGATCATCAAACAAATGCAAAGCAGAGATAACTTGTTTTCTGTCATGATAAATGCATATTTTTCTGCTGTCATAAACAACCTTGGTTAAAGTGCATCTCCTCACCTGTTATCATTCAAAGGGGGTTGTTAAAGGCTGTTGATTAAGACAAGTGATGAAAATACGACTAAAAGTGAGAACATGTATGATATGATTACTATCTAGGGATCTATACTCTTTGGTTCTTTCGGTAACGTTACGTAGGTATAAAATAAATTAAATCACGACGTTTCGGGCGAAACACAAGCGTCCGTCATCAGGTGGGACAACCACAGCAAGAAACAATTGTTGAAGTGGGCAAAAGGGCTGCCGTGACAGGCTATGTCTGTAAGAGAGGGGGGGGGAGCAAGGGAGGAGAGATAGAGAGGGGGGTGTGGGGTGGAGGAAGTGGAGCGCTGCCTTGCTCGTTCTTCTAATACCGACGTGACTTTACCGATATGATTACTGCCAGAGAGATGGAGCAATTCGTTAAAGTAATTTACATGAGATGGACAAATTAAGGCAGGGCTGTGGAGAATCGACAAAGAGTGGGAAGGCTTTCATGTAGCAGTGAATAAATAATGGCCGATGATGGTAGTTTGACTTTTAACCCATGTGTTATATATCACATTGCATCTTGCTACTTTATTTTCATAACATTGAATATGAATGTTCACATGAGCAGTGGCACAGTGGTTAGTGCTCTGCACACTTAACTAGGAAACTTGAGTTCGACTTATGGCCACAGCTAGCATCATTGGTGAGTAATATCTGAAGTGGTCCTGACCCCTGGATGCCAACCCCTACTAACCAGCATGGTAAAGTATGGTCAAACAATTCCCATGACTGACATGGGTGTCTTTCGTCCGGTTATGGATTGACAAAGAGTTGTAAAGTATTTGTTAATGTTATATCATTGTAAAAACATTGTTACATGGTTTAGGACATTATTTCTACTTTTAAGTGATAATAATATCAGTTCTAATATTGCTTCTAATGCCTTCTTTCCTGATGGTGTGAGATGAGTAGTGATTATGTTCAGACTATAGAAAGTAAAGGTGGATGTGTATTTTTCTTTAGGCTGCGGAGTGTAAAGATGGAGCAGAGGAAACTCACAGATCAAGCAAACACACTTGTGGACCTGGCGAAGGTATTCCGCACAAGGCAGTCTATTACTAACCAACTTAATAGTATGTTATATCACGAATTTTCAAGTCAACAGAGCCATGCCATTGTGACTGAAAGTTTGGAGAAAAGGAGAGGATATGGCAAAGTGGGTGCCATATTGTCAGTAAGGAGCAGACGGTGAGAAACAATGTCCGCGACCTGGTGGAGGTTCTGGGAATGCGAGGGGTTTTCCTCCTGCACAATATTCACCAGATTTAAGTCCATGGGACTTCCAAAAGATGTTCTCTACAATAGCGATAGAGATTAACCTTTTCCCGATCCGATGACGTCCGTGTACCCACGTGTACATCATCAAAACGAAACCAGATGAATTTTTGTATAACTTTTATCAGTTCTGAGGCTCTCACAAGGCCATGCGGCAGGGCGTGTGGCACAGTTTTGGCGCCAGCTGTCATAGAGTGCGGTCGTGTCGATACAGTTCTCTGCGTTGAGTGCAATGTCTTTAAAAACAACGGCGCTATGCCTCTCTAAATTAAATTCACGCTGAGCCACTTGCAGACGTCTCGGAATGGGAAAAGGTTAAAGCCGCATTCTCGGTGTTAAAGACATGTTAGGAGGTGTCTGTCCGATGTCCATCTTTGAACGTTCATAAATTATATTTTGTCTCAATTTAGTGACTTTTCAAATCTTTAAATGTCATCTGAAAATGAGGAAGAAAATGTTTAATTACTAATGATAATAGATAAAATAGTGTTAACATAAATATAATAGCGCTATGCATCCAGGGCACCACGGTGGCGAGATGCTAAATAAGTTGCCTGGTATACCGGAGGTCGTGGGTTTGATCCCGACCTTGATGCCTGTTGTATTCTCCAAAGGTCGCGTGGAATTTTCTCCGAGTCCTCGGGTCTTTCCCTCCACATTTAGAAACATGCCTTTAGAGTAATAATTGGCTACAATAAATGTCCACATAAGCACGATCATTTGTGGCCAAGTCATTTCTGAACAAGAGCTATATAGCTCTGGGCCTTACCTACTAAAATAATTGTTTTTTATAGTTTAGAAATTGGGCCACCCTGTATATAGCAGATGCCATGGCACCACTAAAAACTAATCATATTTTTCTTTACTCTATTTTTCTTCCAAATTTGTTGTCACGGTTCAACTAGAAGGGAATTAATGACGTCACAAGTGACGTCATCACATGTATGGAACGATACAGGCGGATTTTTCTACTAATATAGCTGTCCGCCTGATGATGCTAGTTGTAATTACTACTAGAATTGCATAGGCATGTGACTTGCAGCCACAGCCATTCTGATAGGTATACTAGATGTGGTGTTCCGGATGTGCAAATAGTTTATCTTAAATCTGGACAGACCTGGCTGAAATTTAGCCCTGGTGATGAATTTCCACCAAATTAGAAGTTCATTTCCTGCAGCTGCCTGGTATTTATATGAATGATTAAAGACACTACGGACTTTGTTATAAAATAGATGTTAACATTTCACAAATATGCAAAGGAATTTTTTTATTCAGACCTTACGGCATTATTCACAAGAGTAATACATTTTTTATTTTGACGTAACTTATATTCAAGGTTTTGCAAACGACTCCAATCAATTTGCAAAACGTAAACATAACTTTGGTTGTATGTTCTCTCTTAGAGAAAATATAAATCTCCCTGGAATGTGACTGAAATTAAAACACATTGAATCACACCAAATAGACATTGGCATGCATCTGTAGCCCATCTTTTAATCAGACAAACTACATTTGCATTTCAAAAGAAGTCCCTTAGTGTCTCCTGGCTTAATTGAGTGCTCATTTCAAAGGCAGCGTTAATTTCTTTTGGTGCCCCAAATTCCCGTGGATCCTGCCAGTAACCACAACAACATTTAGTTATCTTCCTGTATGCGCACCGTACCAGACAGGGAAGTCATATTCCTGTGGCCTTACACCCCTCTCAAGTACCTGTAAGAAGGGGGGGAGGCTTCAGACAGGGGATAACTCTGTCATGTACACGTCCGTGCAGAGAACACTTTTGTTCAATGTTTTTAAATCTCTTTTTTAAATGAAAAATAATTTCGGTCTGCTAGTGTGGTTGCTCCTCTGTACTTTGCTTAGCAATCCAGAAAACACCAGATATATTTAACAAGAGAGTACTTCAACAGTGATATGACTCTACAGTGCTAGCAACACGGATAGGTGTTTGCTCTGCCTAGACTACAAAGTTTAGATTGGCATTGTTGGAAGCAATGAAGTATTGGTGCTTGGAAGGTCGTGATGAATTAACCCAAGCTGCTAGACTTATCGCCGATGCCGGATTGGATAAGTTAACAAAGGTGGGCTCCACTCCTGCCACCTCATTGGTGACAGGAAGAGTTCTCCAGCAATGGAAAGCTGACATACTTTCTTCCCTCAGCCCCCCAACACAGCCAGATTACCATTTTGATGTGGCATTTTTGTTTGCAAAGGACCTCCCGGATCAGTTTAACTCTCTCCCGTTCAGATGACATACACATATGTCATCTGAACGGAACCAGAAGATAAACTAAAATAACTTTGTCGGTACTGAGGCTCCCACAAGGCCACGCGGGGAGGGCGTGTGGCACAATTTGGCGCCAGCTATCATACAGTGCGGTCGTGTCGCTACGGTTCTCTGTGTTGAGTACAGTGTCTTTAAAAACAACGGCACTATGCCTCTCTAAATAAAATGTATGCTGAACCGCTCGCGCATCCCGAGATTCAGCAGTGAATGGGGCACCCACCTTGCAACTTGCAGGGCTAAGAAGACTGAAGGACAAGCCATGAAACAGTGGCGGTTATTGGTGATGATATAATGTAAGGCTTAACTTACATTTCAGCTTCCAAGCAAGGCTGGCTTTAGAGCAAAAACTCCTAGGGATGGGACTGCATCAAGTTTGCTTGGCAGTTTCGACAGTGGAAACCACTCGAAGAACTCACAGCCACCACAGAGCCCCGGGATAGAGTTTTGGGTGTCCTGCCTTCCACGCCCCAATATTCGATTGATTGGGCATGTGTCTTAGTCTGGGGAGGTGTGAACTCGGTTATTCACCGATTAAAATCCGAAGGGCCCAGGCATCGGTGACCAACCGAGTTATCCAAGAGGACTGCGCATCTCTCCATAGGGCAATTGCTGTTGCCGCCCCACCAAATTGGTTATATTGTTGACCCTTGGGATGATTGGCTAAGTTAATGGACTGGGTTTCAAACAACTTCCCAACCTTGTTTTTTTTTATTAAATCATCCCCACCTAACAGAATTATCTGTATGAAGCTTAGAGAGATGATATTATTTATAGTGATGTCTTGACAATCTTATGAAGCATAATTAATTTGAAATACTGTTGTGTTAAGTATTGACATTAGTGCTTAATTACTTTGACCGTATGAACGCTGTGCCTTAATAATACAGCATTGACTCCATTCCAGACACAGAATGTGATGTACGATCTCGTATCGGATCTCAACGAGAGGAACGAGGAGTTCGAGAAGCGTCTGGCTACCATGGAGGGCAAGCTCGAAGTCATGGCAGACTGCATCACCTCGCTGCCCGCGCGTATTGCACAGACGATGATCCAACACATGGCTACGGGCCAAGATGCCCCCCTGGCTTTGCAGCAGTGCGAAATCGCCCCAGGACAGCTCAGCTTGGACGGAACATCGCAGTACGTCAGGGAACCCCACTTCAGCCTGGAAAGGCAGATGCACTTGCCCAGCCCATCGCAGCACAGTTTTGACTGCGGTCTTTTGCACGTGAGCAGCTCGATGTCTCTCCACAGCACATCCGGCGGCCCGCTCACCAGCAGTACATCGCTACATCATAGCACAGAGGCAGGTGGCCTCATACAAAACGGAGTTGGACGGCCCCAGCGGTCGCTGAGCCCCACCCTGAGCAGCACTTCTCGGAACCAATCCACTTCTCCAGCCCGACACCGCCGATCAGCCACGAGTGGACTTCATGCGCACCAAAGCATGTGACGTGGCAGGGATGCGAACGGCTTCCCATTCAGTTGCCTTAGCAAAGTATTTTATAGAGCGCCGTCTTAATTTGTTTTCTTTATTGCTTCCTCAATCTGGCTTTGCTCGTAATTGGATTGATGTAGGAGCGCGTATGTGTTTGCTGGGCTTTTTCAAACAGTGTAGAGTGGGTGCTGGCTGGGATTTAACTCAGGTGTATGCCTCCCGCAGCTCTAATTGAAACAAAAACAAACCCTTATCACAGCAAATATCTAGCGGCTAAAACATTATTTAGTATTTTGCACATTATGATAAAATACAGTGAAAGCACAAATTTTTCCATTGCTTCCGTTTGCCCTAATCCAAAGATGTCTATCAATATTGTATTGCGCTACTATTTATTTTACTGCAGTAATGTTTGTCTTCGTGTGGGGTTCTCCAACCAATGCTATATCCTAAGCACCCCCCTCCAAAAAAAGGGTCACAGTCCGTGACACAGGGTTGGCAAATAATCAACCTTTTTATTTTTCGATTTAAAGCTTTCGTGACTGCAGGGATTCATATTCTTGGTTCTTTCAGTAAAGTCACGTAGAAGGGAAATAATAAAATGTTTTATTTATGTTTGATTTTTATTATTTTATTATTTCCCTTCTACGTGACTTTACCGAAAGAACCAAGAATATGAATCGACCTTTTGGCATAAGAAGGAATGGGTTTAGTAGTGGGAGAGTATCTTCCTATACAAGCTGGAAGAGTATGCATCGTGTACCCATGACTAACGATCTTTGCCAACTCTATGCCAATGAATGTGTAGCCTTGAAAGTTGAGCGTGGAGCTGGAGAAAGTAATACGTGTTCATCGTGCATTCACTGGCATTGTTCATATTTGTTTACATTGTTACTGACGATTCTTACTTTAGGATGATGATTATTTAACATTTTCAAGCATTCCACATCTGATGTTAATGGGGTTTTGCTTTCTTAGAAAAAACCATGAAACAAGAAGTGTTGTTTTAATTGTGTTAAGAGAGTGCCTCACATTTTAATTCGCCTTTTCTCATGCCCTTCCTATGCAAGTCCAACAGCTCCAACTCGAGTGTATACTAATCAAATTGGAAAGAGATGTTTTTGAGAACCCACAATATGTAGTCATACCTGAGAAAAATGGGTGATCGAAAGTCCCAGTGCTGTGAAAACAAATACATTGGTTAGCTTCCAGTGAAATCAATGGTTTACAGTATATTTACATTGGCTATTAAATGTAATATTTACGATGTATTGTTTGCTAATGTAATTTTGTTAATTATATAAATCATGCATATATCTATATATAATGTAAGATGGAATTAAACATTTATATAATTTTATATTGCCTCTTTTTTTTAAAATAAGCACCTAATAGATGATGTTACTTGCATTAATCAATTAAAATTATATCAATTAATTGCATCGTGTGTCATTCTGTTATGCATTATTTGTTACGTATGTGCAGTAAAATGTATTTATTTTCTTTAAAGGCATCTTAAATATGTTTGCAGTTGCCTTCGTGGTATGTAAAGAGCCTTATATCTGACATTGATACTGAATATCACATGATGACAATGCACTCTGGGTTTATAAGTGATCGTTGTTGCAGCCTTGAAGGTGATTAAGGAAAATTAAGCAGTTATATCGTCAAAATGCATCGTTGGCTCCAGCAGAAAAATGAAAGAGAAACACCTTGAGGAGCGGATGAGTTTGTTGATCACGCAAAGGAGAGCGGGGAGGACTTCTTGGAATGGCCTCGACGGAAATTGCATTAACCCAGATCATGAGCACGCAAAGTGAAGAAGTCTATAAAGGCGAGAGATGTTTTTTCACGCAAGTTTATGGATTTTGAGATCTACTGAGGAGTTTTTTTTTCTTCAAAATACATGTACATGACACGTGTAGTCTTTCTGTGGGAGATGGAACAGAAAGGGATGAGATGTAAGCTTTCATGAGGCCTTGTCTGGGAGACACGTGTGTGTGTGTGTAAGTAGGGAGGGTTGAATGCAGACCTGGTGACTGCCAGTGGAGGTGGCAGGAATGTAGGAACACGGGAAACAGGAGAACAAGAAAAATGTATCACATTTTACAAAAAATTATTCAAGCCCATCGCTATCAAAATAATTCCACATCTAGTGAACTTCAACCGCCCTTCTGTTACATGGTGATGGTGACTCGGCTTAAACTGTTGTGATTTATTTCATTTTGTTACGTTTATTTAGTTTTATTAACTACTAGCTTTACTACCCGGCTTCGCACGGGACTTGGATTCACCACGCCCGGCCGCTTTCGTCTCCCCAGTGGCGATGTTCACACACCACACCAGTTACTCGTTTGAGGCTGAGTCGACCTAGGGGAGGCCCAGGACCGGTTCAAATAATCGTCACCGCTGGTGGCCGTGAGCGAGAATCGAACTCGGGTCGAATGCGCGGGTGACATGACAGATGTGACGTCACAGCTCACTTGCCGTGCAAAAATAGATGCATTATTGAGCCCCCCCCCCCCAAAAAAAAATACAAGGTCTATTTTTATAATTGTTGCATGGCGTACAGTCTGGAAAGTACCCACATGGCAAATTTCAAGTTTGTTGCATGTCGGGAAGTACGCTAAACATTTTAAACAGACATACATAATCACAAATTTCCATTTAATATATAGAGAGAAGATAAATATATTGTACCATTTAAGTGTGAATGTAATTAAAGTGTGATTACTAATTTACTTTATTAAATGTAACGTCTATATGTTGTAGGTGGGGGTAAATAAGCAAATCATTGGGAGCCACCGCACGAGAGGAAGAGGTGGGAAAATTAAGTGTTATTGAAGAGGTAACTTTTGAATCGAATGCAGAGGGTAAAAGCAATCTTACAACTGTACTAAAATAAGGGAATGGGCAATGCAGGAAAGGGAAACCATATTGTAGGGATAGCAAGGAACGGCCTGCTACACTTTGGAGTTTTACTGCAGGATTCACCATTGAGATATTAGCTGTAACAAGACCATTTAGGATGCTAAAAACCAATCGTTCCGGATTTAGCTGATAGCCACCGGAGAACAGTGAGGATCAGTATTGTGGGATGTGATTCACGATCACTTAACGCTACATGCGCGTCTCGCTTTACAAGCATTCTTTCTATGAGCAATTTGAATTCAGACCCATTTGTTCGCACAACGAGCAGAACGTTTGCTTATCGATGAATATGCGTCCTCGTGGTGGCAGGGGGCGCACGGTGGCCTGCAGATGTTCAGCAGCGATGCTGTGCTGAGTGCGCACGAGTTTGGCCGTGTGGAGGAAAGGGGCCTCGTGGTGGCACTAATGGAGTGGGTGTGGGGAGCGGTGGTGGAAGGGCTCGTTCGCAGCACTGCGAACCCAGCCACCCGAGTTCGATTCCCGCTCATGGCCAATACCAGTGATGATTCTCTGAACCGTTCCTGGGCCTCCCCGAGGTAAACTCAGCCTCAAATGAGTACCTGGTACGGGGTGTAATCCTCGCCAACTCGTGCGTGATGGCCTTCATAGGTACCTGCGAACAGCACTTGCCCCAAGTCTGTTCTGGCTATATGGGGGGGGGGGGGACTTGAACTGTAGTTCTTCATGTGTGTTGTTACATTTGATGTATGACTTTATTTTTAAATTATTATTGGCAGTTTTCGCATTTTAAAAAGTTGTTCAAGAGTTGATTTTTTTGGGGGGGGCTGAAACGTAGGTCAGCTTTTAACATGGGGAGGAGTCAATTGGAAAACGATAATCGTTGAACAAGTTTTCACTTGCCGAGCAATTTTCGCCGAACGTATCTCGCTCGTTAAGCGAGACGCCTGTACTTACCGAGTGTTACCTTGTGTAGGAAAGTCTGTATGCGAATGTGACGGTGTCTATGTGTATTGTATGTGTCTGTGTGTATTTATAACAGTGCCTTATTGTATAGGGTAGAGTAATTGAATCCGAATGTGTACACGTGACACGACGAGGCAGTCGGAGGCAGTCCCATTACAACAATGGACGGCAGTGATGCTCACAGCAATGAACAGAGCGCTGGGTGGCTAAAATTCAGCAAGTTGATGCATCTCCCAGCATTTGACACTTCATCATCACGATCCATGGGCAGATAGCCCGTCGGTGTCCACTGCACATTTCATCATTTGACACGTCACGTGGCTTCAAAGTGCACCTAGCCTGGCACAATCGCAGTTGTACCTTCTATGACATGCTGCCCCAGGTGCTGGCTAAATTGACCCGTAGGGATAGAGCCATCTTGGCAGGTGATTTTAATGCCCGAGTGGGTCATAACGCAGGCACCTGGGCCAAAGTTATTGGCAGGCATGGGCCAGATCAGCTCAATAACAATGGTAGGGGGCTGATAAACTTCTGTGCAGCCCATCAGCCTGTCATCGCTAACACACTATTCTAGCATCGGCGCATTATGGATGCATGCTGGGTCCAAGGAAGAGCATCTGTGGGACGATATCGTGACAGAACAGCGAAAACGGGCTCATGTTGTTGACACCAGGACCAAACGTGGAGCTAATCTGCTCACTGACCATCCGCTTGTCATATGTATACTAGCTTTACTTTAGGGGCTGGTCACCCCGTCGTGCCCTTATCAACGTTTAACCTACTCACGCCGGCTTGTGCCCGCCCTCACAGTCGGCCATATTTGCGGAATACACCACGCCGCCGTTGACCCTGGCCATTGACCGAGCAACCCAACGTTCCTACCAGCTCCCTCCGCAGGAATGTGTTATTTAAAGGCAGTTTTTCACAATTGTGCTTTGTTAATTGTGCTTGAGCCCTACTGCCAATGCAGCAGACCTACCAAACAATTGTGTTAACACGCAGCATTGCCATTCTGCGAGTAGACGTCACCACTATGACCTAAGGTCAGAAGTGGCCAATGAGGGATCAACAAATTTCACAGCTACCCAATTAGTAAGTTCATGCGTGGGCAGCGTGTTGAACGCGTGGATGTTGCATTGAATGCAGGGACGTGTTGAATTTGTGGGTGTCGCATTGATGCGTCGGCATCGTGTTGGATGCCTGAATGTCGTGTTAAATTCGTGGGCGTCCTGTATGTGAATGTTAAACTTCTTTCGCACCGAACGTAACCAACCGTGTCAATCAAAGGTCCGGGGGAAAGACAACAAAAACACAAAAAGCAGTTCTAAAGAAAGGTTTTAAATCTAGATTTAAAAGTGCATAGCTGCAGTAGCTTCCTAGTATCGGAAGAGCATTCCAGACAGCCGCAGAAACACATCTGAAAGAGTGTGATGCGGTAGCCATCTTTGTTCGATGGCGAGCCAAAAGCCGCTGCAAGGATGGCCGGAGTTCACGTGATGCTTTATGCTCCTTGCCGAGATCAGCAAGGTATTGTGGGTTCATTTATGGCACGGACTTTGTGTGTAACGAGTGCATGGGTGTCATGTTGAACGTGGGTGGGGGGTGGTGGCACTAATTAGTTCTTCATGTGTGGCGAGCGGTACATTTGATGTTTTATTATATTTTTAAATATAATTTGGATTTCTCAAACTAAAAAAATTAAAGGGTGGAAAATTTGGGGGCTGAAAAGTAACTCAGCTTTGAACATGGGAGTCAATGTAAAAACGATGACCGTTTAACAAATGTTTGATTAACGAGAAATTTTCACCACTTGTTTGTCACTCATTAAGCATTATATAACTTTTATAACACTAATATTAAAATTGAAATAATTTTGATAATTACCATAAATAAAACTGAGGCAATTTACAAATAAATGTTTACTTCATAGTAAATGGCAAAAAGGGCACCTCTGCTTTATATATTAACTTTATTAGGTAATGCAGGAAAATACATTTTGTTAATATGTTCAAATGGGCCCAAATTAAGAAACAGAACAAATAAAAATGGCCATGTCACTGAAACCCAAAAAGAAAAACATCAGTTCCCACAAAATGCAATTCTGGGTAATATCATCATTTAATAAGAGATATATTGGTGCATAAGAATGTGTCTTGTATAACAGTACACTTCGTGTTTGTAAGTTATGCAGAAGTTTTATGTATGACTTTGGCTCTTGTCACAAGTCTAAGCAGCATGTGCTGGATATGGTGATCCATTTCAGTCTTCTCTTTTTATCTTCAGCAACCACCAAGTAATGGTGAGTGCATTTCTCTCAATCTGGACCGCCTCGCTGTGGAACGGGAAAAAAATGGTTATTGAGAAAAACAAGCGAAATGATACTGCACAACATTGAAAATAACACTTAAAATAATGCTGAAATATCACGTTAAAGTGTTTACAACTGGAAACAATGAAACGGAAAAATAATAACCTCAAAATGCTTTGCTGTTGATAGGTTTAATGTGTTACACCCACCTGTATATATTCCATTTCAATCGTGTCGAGGGGCTTGCGCCGGAAACGTGGAGGCAGCGGTTCGAGTGTTTCCATTGGCAGACTCTTCACCGCCATGGGTCTGGCTGTGCCTACCAGATCGATGGCAGTCTTTCCCAATTCCTGAGCTGTAAAAACAAACCAAGCTTATACATAATGCATTTACATTCAAGTGCACGCGTAGAAATATAAAAGAAACACCACTGAATGAGCAGTAATAAAGAAAGTTAATTCTAGATTTGAAGTTTCCGTGACTGCAAGTATTCATCATCTTTGGTCTTTTCGGTAAAGTCATGTAGGTAAAAAAATAAATGAAAAAACAACAGCAAAATTACTGTATCAAGAGTAATTTTGCTGTGAAGGTTCCACCTGAAGACGGAAGCTTGTGTTGCCTCCGAAACGTCGCGATTTAATTTAGTTGTTTTCTCATTTATTTTTTACCTACGTGACTTTACCGAATAAAGAAAGTCTTAGCTGCATCATGTTTATCTCTAAAATAGTCATTGGAACCTATCGCAGGAGGTAGTGGGGTGAAATGACCAAGAGTTTTGATCATCATGGAGAAAACATTTTGTTGCCATAAACAAAATGTACGTCACCGTCAGAATTGGCAATGTCATTTTTAATGTTTCCTCAAGAGGGTGGCTGAGCTTCAAAGTTTGAAAATAAGATTGCCAAGTCTTCAAATTTGGAACGCACGTAAAAGGGGAATTTAATCCAATAACAAGTACAGAAAAGCAAGGTAACAGTGTTGAAGGAGAGTAATTAAGTACGACACTACTAGGACAAGTTCAATGGGTAAACATTGAAATATCGGAAGTAATACAGGTGTTAAGATGTCCAAATACCAAATAGACATACTCTTTGGTTCTTTCGGTAAAGTCAAATTGGTGACTGTCCTACCTGATGACGGAGGCTTGTGTTGCTTCCGAAAAGTCGTGATTTAATTTAGTTATTTTCATTTTTAGTTTATTTTTATAATTTTTATTATTATTTTCACCTACGTGACTTTACCGAAAGAACCAAAGAGTATGGATCCTTGCAGTCACGAAAACTTCAAATCTAGAACCAAATAGACACCCTATTATTACATAGCATCAAGTCTGCATTAACTACACATGCTTGTGGTAAAACATGCAAATGAAGGTGCTTTGATAATATATGCATTCATCATTGTGAATCTGGCAAAAAAAAACTGTCCCATAGATAAGAAACAACTAGGAAAACTACTAAATATGTAATGTAAATCGTATCCTGATATGCAAGGAACTCAATAGCGGAGATTACCAAGTACGTGTAGGATGCACTCATTGCTACACACACACGTATAATTGTACACACACATAAATATACAAAAAATATATATTGTATGCATTCGCATCTAACGTGTTGCACTTCAACACAGACAAATAGTGGTCAAAACGAATTGCAGATAAACCCTTAACGCCATAACTTCCATCTCCTGCCACATTAAATGTGTAACAAAACAAGTCTTAAATAACAAAAGCACAACATTTTTAGTTCTAACTAAATACCTATTGCCCAATAAATGAGTGCTATGAATAATGTTGTCCAAAGCTTCATGCAAATAAACGAAAATGTATGTTATGACTGAAACATATTTTTTTTACCTTGTAATTAGAAAAAGGAGCAAATAAAAATTGCAAACTTACCATTAGAAACTGTGGGAGGATTTCTGCTACGAAACTTGATCAGTGGAATACGCGGTGTGACCAACTGTGGAAAAGTGAAAACATCACATATATTTTAAACACTGTAGCCCCATAATATTCTGCAGAAAATCTGAAAAACTGGAGCTTATCCCTTGGCCCAGGCTCATGCTCTGCAAAAAATTATTACTTACTATCGCTCATCTGAATCAGAATATTAATACTGGTAGGAACCTCCTGGTTCTACCAGCCCACGGGGGATTATTGTGTCCGTCCGTCGTGCAGGGAGGGGCTGGGTGAGGAGGGAGGGGATGGGTGGGGAGGGGAGGGTGGGGAGGGGCTGG
>CM025608.2:1529060-1550871 GCA_014621495.2 Entosphenus tridentatus | reverse complement strand
AAGGGGCCAGCCAACGTGAGTTGAGCGTGGACAATTAGACCCAAGCCGAAACATAACATATAAAAATTTGTGTTTAAAATTACATACTGTTTTCATTTTTTATGATAGAATATAGTATTGTCATCAGTATGACATAAGTATACCAAGTTTGCAGTCGATACCACATTGGGAAGTTGGTTAAAATTGAGTTACAAGATTTTTGGATACAACAACAGACAGTTAATAGAAAGCGTGTAATAAAAAATAGAGAGATATGAGGTGTTTAAAGTCCAAAGATGTTAGTGCTTGTGAATTGTTTATTCTTTTGAGTTTTGGCGAATTTTGTGTAAGTGAATATACACATTTACCATGTTACCATGTACGTTAAATTGTATCACATTCAACTATAATTCATTGCGTGTAGTTTTATAACGTAATCATTCAATTGCCTCAGATTTTGTCAAAGTAACTCGGTCCATCACAATGTCATTGTTTGATGTGTTTGCGCACAGAGGTTTCGGTTTTCTGGAGATCGGGATTGCCCGGACTGGGTTCTTGCAGAGATTAGCACGCTCACGAAGTTGGTAAGTTTTCCACGGCACGATTGGATGTGTATAAGTTAACCTGCTTAGATAATTGATACACAAACCTGCAATTGCAGCCGAACAGGTAGTTTTTTAATAATATAATTGATGACGGCTAAACTAAGTATGTTTACTACGGTAAAGTTACGTAGGTAAAATTGTTGTTAAATTAAATTTTAATTAAAATAAATTAAATTATACCTACGATTGGATTTGTATGGATCCCTGCAGTCACGAAAACTTCAAATCTATAATGTTTACTACGTATATATGCTTATGAATCTGATGCTGAATTTAGAAAGAGATGCATGTATTATGTGAACGTTTGTGTGAACCAGGACTTTCTCCGCTGTGCTTTAAAGACTCCTATTACCCGCAGAGTTGTTGCAGATCAGTGGGAGTCGGTTGCCAAATTTAGCCTCACTAAATGTGGTTGTTGAGGATTGTTCTACAAATCGAGAGCTGAAACAATCGGCTTGTTAAACGCTCTTACACGTGGCAGTTTCATTTGTTTGTCTGTGCTTAACCGAAAATTATATTATGAATCATTAAATTTAACTGTGAAAATCTGTCTTAAAACATATTTATATTGCACGTGTGTTTTTCATTTTAAACAAATACCCAGCCAAATGCATGTTTTGGCAGAATGTATTTCTGAGCACGCACCATAAATAGTAGTTATTGGTTGTGATTCAAAGATGGACCTTTTTGACAATGGTTGCCCATGCTCTCTGTCTTTGGTTATGCTGCTTCTCGTAAGTGTCTGTATGTTTCACCATGATTGAAATAGTGTAAGTATCATGCTAAGCTTTTAAACATCGACAATCCCCTTAATCAGAGCACCAAGTAATTTACAACCCACGGAGTGCGATGTTAAGTTTATGGAAGGTAGTAAAACCCTCTACTTACAAGTAGAAAGACTACGATCACCATATAGCCTTTATCAGACTGTTAATCTGCAATTTGGGATGTGGATTGTAGTGTGAAAGGGCAATGAAGGATTGCAAATGCATGGCAGCCTTTCACTTAACAGTGACTTCATTTGGCTGTACAATATGTAAACAAAAAATACCAAAAAATAACTTTTTGCATTTCCAGAATTGAAAAATCCAATAATGTACGATGCCCTATTAACCAATCGGAAAACACAAAATATAAATTACGTGCACATAGTATTCAAATACATATTTATCTTCCTCATTTGTATGACAATTGTGCCATTTTATGACATAAGGCACGTTTTTATTTTGACGTCATAATTGCCAGTGCATCATCTCACGGTTGGAATCACGCCTGGTAAATGTCATAGAACTGATACTGAAGTCACCTCGGTTGGCTTCTTTACTATACTAGGTGGTGTGCATATAACAGTTTTGAAAGAGCATTCATCAAATATGCATACAAATCTAACGGTTTTTTTCTCAACGCTGAATATGCCGAATTAAATGAAAAACCACTTACTATGATTTAATTTGCATTCATGCAAGACTGGACTGAAATTACCAATGTGCAGTACATTATTTTTAAGCATCTCGTGTAATTATGGGTTGCTCGATGATTTCAAACATAGGCTCTCAACTACCCAGCTTCCGTAAAATATTTACATAAACAAAGACGTGCAAATGAAAATCACAATGCTGAATGCCAATAACGAGAATTATAATTGATATTGTTGTTTAGTGTTATCGTTAATTGTTTTACATCTCTTTTAATGCAAAAGCATCAACTAATGCTTAAAATTCTAATCATCAGTAAAAGTGTGACAATGAGAATGAACCTATTGGCTCTGTATAAAGTGGCTCACTGACGCCTGTGCTTTCTACATATCTTTGTGCAAAGACACATCAAGGCAATAATTTGCTTGACCCATGAATTTGCTTGTTGTAAATAATAATGAAGACTTGTTCTAAAGTTGTGTTTGGCTACTACCTCTCTTACAGACGTCTGTGAAGATGAAGCTTCTCTGTGTTCAGATGATTAAAGACCTACTTGGAGAGCCAATTGATGTAAGCCATCAACATCTGACAACAATACCAATTTAAAGCGACACCAACTTCCAGTACGTGGGCTTTATTTGTGTGATGCAGTGGAATGATTGTACAGGTAGTCCCCGAGTTACGATTGTCCGACTTACGATATTTAGATTTTGCGATGGCGATAGCGATACGACAAAATTGTCAAATATTTTACATTTCGTGCGGCAGGCAAACGCAGCAGCGTACGTACGATACTGTACTTTATCATCGCCATCCTCCTCTTCCGACAACTAAGTTAATGTAGCCATCAACAACCTAACATCGTTCAAGTATGCAGACGACGGACAGAATCTTGGTGAGTACAGTACAATAGGATACGTTACGATACGTTCAATGCATGTATGATACGTAGCTTTAGCGATTTCATTTTAGGGTTACCATGATACGATACGTTCAATGCATGTTAATAGTTTTTATAGCAGATAGGATTGTTTCCTGAAAAAAACTTTCTATTAAATTGCAGTTCATATAGGTAGGGTAAGAATTTACCTTGTTTTTTACTTTAAATTTTACTGTGCAATACAGTATTGTAATTAATAAATACATACAGTATATAGTTTATACAATACGGTATTGTAACTTTCTCTGTTTTGCTAAATTATCAGCATTCTTTAAGACTCCTGGGTAGGCTGGGCCATCTTCGACTTACGATATTTTCGACTTACGATGGGGTCGTCGTAACACATCTCCATCGTAAGTAGAGGACTACCTGTATACGTAATTTGTTAATGAAGTGTCCCCTTTTATTAAGAATTGGTCCCGTTTGGCGGGATAAGCTATTGGAGCATAGCTGGCAAATCTACATGCAAATTAAAGGGACCTTTCCCTTCTCCCTAATACGTGGTGCGAAAAGACTACGTCTGAGCAACACCCTCAAAGAAGGAGGCAAAGGTTCACCTGTATCACTTGACGGGGCATATTCTGAGGTTTGCCACACGGGTTCATACCCAGCGGAAGTCAGTAGCTTAAGGCCAGTATCGTGTGACAAATCTTGGTGGAATCTTTTTTGTTGTAATGCTACCACATTACACAAAATTGATTTATTAATCAATGGTTTTAATTGGGCTGGTTTTTTTTATATCATTGATTGGACTACACACGGATGATGTGGTTTGAGCACCATTGTTTATATTGCAAATAGAAATCTTCGTTAAAGACATTTTGGAATATTGAAATTTATGCCTTTTTATTTTATTCTGTACATAAACTATAGATCTGAGTCAACCAAGCTGCATAGGACAAGATAAGCATTTGATTGTTGTATATAAGATTGTGGAAAATAAAAATACATTTCAAAATCCACTGGCCTTTGTAGATGATGACAAAGCAGTTATCCCAGCTCTCACAAACCATGACCTATCTAAATAAATACATATTTAGATATACTACACACCATTTACAAAAATGGAACAATCACACTAATAATTACATGAGGAACACACCAACATACATTTTAACGGGGGAGTCAGACAATGTGACACGCATTTTCCACAGTTTATCCCAAATCTAGATAGGCCAAAAGCTTTGCACATGTTGAAAACATGACATTGTTCCTTCCTGCTGTTTGTGAGCACATCTTTGCCTTCTTAACTATAATTGTTTTCATCCTGCACATATCCTGTTGTGATGGTTTTTTCCATCATTTACAGAAAGTGTTGGATCTGAAGATATCTGTCAGAGGGATACAACTGGAAAACAGCAGAATACAGTAAAACCTTGGATTGCAAGTAACTTGGTCTGAAAATGTTTTGCAAGACGAGCAAAATTTGTAAGAAAATATTCATTTGATAAATGAGCGAGGTCTTGCAATACGAGTAGTACGTGTATACGCTTTGTCTGCCGAGCGTCACGTGATCACAACTGATATACGAGTGCTTTGGATTACAAACACGTTTCCGGAACGAATTATACTCGCAATCCAAGGTTTTACTGTACATGTGTATCTAGGACAGCTATTGAAGGTATACCAACATCAGCATGATGAAATAGAGGCAGATCAGAACAGATTGCAGTGCTTTTGGAAAGCTGAACTTGATTATGAAGAGAATGTCCCCCAGGAATAAATGTAACAATTAGTGCATAATACCTTTTATGACATGGTTCATAAACCACAGTCGTTCATGAGATATATAGAACTAAAACTGAAAAATGCACAACCAATCGTGGAGGGATACATGCTTGGAATTAAACTGAGACAAAAAGAGAAACACGGATTACAAAGTACAGGGTGGTAATAGGTTTTTACCCTTTCAACTGGTACAAAAACTGACACCTTTATACAAGTCATCATGTTTGCAATAACCACGACACAAGCAGTCAAAATGTAAATGTCAGTTTTTGTACCAGTTGAAAGGGTAAAAACCTATTACTATATTTTGCCACTGGTAAAGGAGGTCTCATAGTGTAAATGCTTTACCCCGAGCTCTCAATACTCTGATAGTGCGCTGTTTTTGAGTTGTACGCCTTTTGGCGTCATCTGGTCCAACACCAATGGAGACTAGGCTCTAAGAATTGCTGTCTCAGGTGTGGACCAATCAACTTCAAGGACAGTGCATATCATTATCATCATCAGAGTTGTTTCTTTATGTTTGCATTTTGACTGCTTGTGTTGTGGTTATTGCAAACATGATGTCTTGTATAAAGGTGTCAGTTTTCGTACCAGTTGAAAGGGTAAAAACCTATTACTATATTTTGCCACTGGTAAAGGAGGTCTCAGTGAAAGTACAGGGTGTTTAAAAAAGATGGACCCGATTTGAAATCGCTATATCTCTGCAACCACAAACTGCCCATGAATGAAACTCTTACCACTTGAAAGGGCGGGGCAAAGAGTTTTAAATGATTACCGCGAGATGCCTCTCCCAGCGCACAAACAACCGCTAGCCTCAGTCATTCGCAAGATGGTGACCCCGCAACACTGGGTGCGTTTTGCGTTCTGCAGTTCAGCAAGACTGTATCCGTAATTGCGGTGCAGCGTGCGTTTCAACGGCATTTTGGCATTGATCTGCCAGTGTCGAAGAGCATTCGTCGTTGGTACCGACAATTTGAGGAAACAGGCTGTTTATGTAAGGGGAAGAGCACAGGGCGACCACGCACCTCAGAGGAAAACGTGAGAAGAGAGGCTTTTGGGACGAATTCAACTATCGTCTCGATGTTGTTCGTACAGCAGGTGGAAGGCACATAGAGCATTTATAAAATGGTTAGTAAAACTTGATAACTCATTAAACCGTTTGTAACTTTTTGTGTCATTGTAATATGTTGCCATCGTGAAATATACTGCTTTGAAATTTGGTCCATTTTTTTAAAACACCCTGTATATGCAGGTTAATGCCATCATCAAAACTCTTAAGAAAGTAAGGTGGGCTTGGGCAGGATACATCACTAGAAGGGATGATGCTGCAATGGTAGAGAATGATAATGCATAGGCAGCCAAGGAATGGAGTGTGAGTGCATGTCCACTGGAGATGGAGCAATAAACTCAGATCATGTGTTTATTGCTCCATCTCCAGTATTGGCTGGATTATTACATCTCACAATTGTGATAAGTGGTCGCAGCCAAGGGAGGCCTTCATTCAGCAGTGGATTGACCAAGACTGATGATGATGGTGAGAGCCCTGCAAAGTCTCATGTCCTTCTGAGTTAATCATGTGACACCGCGGTTAAGCCATTTCGCCTGTTCGCCATCTCACCCGATATTCTTCAGGATATGCTCTAATATGAGGCTTAGGTGTTAATGTTTGCTCCCTCGCATGCGAATGACAGATGCTTCTGGTCCAAGGGCGATATTTACATATTTAGATCCCTCCACTTGCATATGTGTTGCTAAAATCATCCCCTTTCACATTGGTCGGGCGCATTCACTTCCTTACTTGCATGTCAATTGCAACCTATTGTCCTGGTGCTTCAAGCAGTCGAATATCTTGTTCCAGCAGTGAATAGTATTTACAGGCGTCCACCATTGCATGCAAGAGCAGGCCATGGCCCTTGCAGAGGTCAATACAGGTTTACCTCAGGTTATCTTCTCTTCTGTCTGGCTACTTTGCTCGTTTCTCCTGCACAGCTGTTAGAATCGGTTTCATTGGTTGCCACCATGGTCTGTATTGTCGCATCAACAATTATTCAATGAGAACCAAAGAGTAATTCCTGCAGTCACGCAAGCTCCAAATCAAGTTTGAACCACCTCTACCGGGAGGATTTAAGTTTGTTCGCTATCTGTGTTCCACAGTGTTCACTTCTGGGTCCCTTCCTGTTCTCTCTATATATTTGGCCTCCTCATCATTTGCTTGCTGATGATACCCAAATCTTCGTTTCCTTCCCTTCATATACCCCTCATTTTTAATCTCGTATCTCCTCGTGTCCGGCTGCCATCCAATCTTGGAGGGTGCTTCACTCTCTGTCAATCTTTTTCCACCCACAACACCGCGACTACTCGCATTTGCCGCTTTTATCAATTTTGTCTTGCCATGGTGGTGAGATATTAACTCCTGCGCCTGGTATGCAGGAAGCCGCGGGTTTGATCCTGTATATTTGGAGTTTGCATGTTCTCATGGTCTTGTGGATTTTTCTCCGGATCCTCCGGGTTTTCTCTCAACATTTATAAACGTGTGTTTAGAGTATTTGGCTGCTGTAACTTTTCACATAATAAGCCACTTAATTGAGCTATCAAATGTGGCCAGGTCGCTTCTGAAAAGGAGCTAATTGCTCAGCAGGCCTTGCCTGATAAATATAATTATTTTTAACATGAGGCTAATCCCCACCCTCTCATGTCAATTTCTGCTGCCAAACTCCTGATTCATTCCCTGCCTCTGCCCTCACCTCTAACGCATTCAACATGTTTCTGCACGAGTTATTTTTAGCCTCTCCTTTAATTCTTACTTTGCTTCTTCAACTCCACTGGCTTATTCCGCTGCCTTTTCAATTACCTGACGCGAGTCTTTAAATCTCTTCAATGCCTTTGCCCCACATTATCTTGCCTCTCTCATAGCCTTCCATATCCCCTTCTAGTACTCTTCGTTCCCAATCTTCTCCGTGTCTCTCTGTCCCTTCCTTATTACTGTACCCAATCTCGTTGTTGGTTCTCTCTCCTTGCCCATCCCTCCAGTGGAATAAAACTTTCCTCCCTTTTCATGATGCCTAAGTACCCGCTATCATTGTAACTCATTCTTCAAACCTTGTGCGCTCCTTCCATCTAAATCATTCTCTTCTGTCTCCGTTTTGTACTTTATGTCAGTAGCCTTTATTGAAGGCGCTATGTAAATAATATTAGATTGTATAATGTCTATTTATATCAGATCCATACTCCAAACAGGCATCCGTCTCCTCCCATGGCAAAGGTCACTGTTAGAATGGTGGACAATCCTCTTCTTCAACAGAGGTGTGCGGTTCAAACCGACTAGAAAACTATAAACATTATTTGGAAAATAACCATTATACAGGTAGTCCTCTACTTACGATGGAGATGCGTTACGACGACCCCATCGTAAGTCAAAAATATCGTAAGTCGAAGATGGCCTAGCCTACCCAGGAGTCTTAAAGAATGGTGATAATTTAGCAAAACAGAGCAATTTACAGTACCGTACTGTATAAACTATATACTGTATGTATTTATTAATTACAATACTGTATTGCACAGTAAAATGTAAACAAAAAAACAAGGTAAATTCTTACCCTACCTATATGAACTGCAATTTAATAGAAAGTTATTTTTCAGGAAACAATCCTATCTGCTATAAAAAAACTTTTAACATGCATTGAACGTATCGTATCGTGGTAACCCTAAAATGAAATTGCTAAAGCTACGTATCATACATGCATTGAACGTATCGTAACGTATCATATTGTACTGTACTCACCAAGATTCGTACGCTGCTGCGTTTGCCTGCTGTGCGAAATTTGTACTATTTTACAATTTTGTCGTATCGCTATCGCCATCGTAAGATCGAAATATTGTAAGTAGGACCATCGTAACTCGGGGACTATCTGTATATGTTATGCTTTGTGAACTGTAACTGAAAACGAAGCCAAATATAAATCCTCGCTCAGGAACAGGCCAACCAGGCCAGGTTAGCGCCATTGAGCCATTGCTCGCAACTTCAGTTTCAGTTTCATGTATTTGTTATAGCCCTGTGAGCCATTCGGCTCTTGAATTGGGTGCAACCGCAACAAATATAAACAGGAACAAGAAATATCTTAAAGTGACTATGTGACTAAGCGCAAACAGAAAAATCCAGGAAAAAACAGCAAAGTCTTCCAGAAAAAGCACCGTATATCAATGCTGTGTGCAAAAATCCCAGTGGGATGCAAGTCAAACAATAACAACCATAAGACAATTTAGATTAAAGTTACGTCTAACTCTGTACTACAACAAACAAATATGGCTAAACTAAAACGTTTTCGAAATCACCAAAATAAAGCTATAAAAGCAATGTAACAGTGATTATAGGAACTGTGATTGAAATTTTACAATAAACGATATACATAACTTTGCAGACATAGCTGGCTGCATGAGTCACTCCATAACAGCAGGACTATCAGGACGCATTCACATTCCTCTATTGCTCGCTACCCTTTGCCAGCTCTCAGTATCTCTGTGGGTGTCTTTGTATATCCATTTGTCTCTCTGTATCTTCGTTTGTCTTTCAGAATCTCCGTTTGTCTCCCAGTATCTCTGTCTTTTACTATCGCCGTTTTTTTCTCTCAGTATCCTCGTTTCTCTGCATATCCGTTTGTTTCTATGCATCTTCATTTGTCTCTCTGTATCTCCGTCTCTATCTCAGTCACACGCACAGACGTGTTTGAAGCACTTCAAACATGCCTCTCTCTTTTATTAGAAAGCATGGCAGTTTCTTTGAAGATTTTGGTGCTTGTATAAACACAGTTGTAGCATGCTCCAAAGAAGCTGGCCACCTCTTTCAAAGATGCAGTAGACCCTGCCAGGCAGGGCCTACAAAGTCCAGGTTGGTGTCATCGCTGCAAGGATGTCGCGTGCAGGGCAAACAGGGTAGCTGCTCGCTCCTCCTCATCCACGTCAACCTATGGTGGTGGAAAAAAGCTGCCCAGAGCGACTTCCAGCAGCGCTTAAGGGCATCATCATTCTTCACCGGTCTCCAAGCCTAAGCGACCTCTAAAAGCACATTAATGTAGAGACCCTTCCAAAACCTCACGAGTGTGTGGAGGTCACCATCCTCAATGCCGTGCAGCATCACAAAGAAGGTCCTCGTTGTGGGATTTCATCAGCGCCATCACCCCCCGGTCCATTGGCTGCAGGAGTGATGTCACGTTGAGCGGGATGAACTTTAACGTCATTTCACTAGCTTGGGTCTACAGTGTCCGTCCGGAAGGGATGTGCTGAGGTAATGTTCTGACTCTGAAGGAAGACCATTGCCTGAAATATTAGTCTCTCATGTTGTTACAATGGAGTGTTGATGATGAGCAAGGTGGGGTTTTTTATTTTATTTGTGCTTGTGTAATGTAGGACTCCGGAGACGATAACTGTAGAGGCACCTTCTTTAATTATTTACTCGTGCTTCAGATTATTTCGCTAACTGCCTGACTATCCAGCAGCGGCGACGTCTAGCGATGACAAGGACGACAGCGATGATGGCGACGACGAAGACGACTTCCACGACGAGACGACCCCGATTCCCACGTACAGCCCCGACTCTCACCCCCTTTTATCCTTCCAGCGTGGCCCGGCTCCGCCCTGGCCACGCCCCCTTTCTGGAACTCTAGCGGGTTCTCAGAGCTCCCAGATGGATCCCCTCAATGACCTTTGCCCCAGTTCCTCCCCTCTGCCGCCATTCCCGTGTATACTGTCTGCTCCTTATATGCAGACTGTTGGTACACCCGAAGTTGCCACTTGTGGCCGCCAGTCGGTGCTGCTACACTACACTTGTATACAACTGCCAGTACAGGCCCTTCATTCTTTATTATAAGGTGAATGGAATTTAAATAATTATTTCGTAGCTCTTTGTTAATGCATGTGGCTTTCGTGATGGGGATCGCGTTACCATATTTTTTCATACTGGTTCAGACGTAACGTGTCACTGACATTCGGCATTGCTGGGAATTAAACTCGGGTCGCTGAGTTGATAGCTCAGTGAGCTAACCAGCGTGCCCCCCACTCCCACTTCGAAAGCATCCTTTTATAATTATTAAAAATTACCCAAATATAAGAGGATGACTGGAGCAGAATATGTGGGTTCAATGAGAAGGTCCATACCGCAGCAGAAATGTTGTTCGGCATGAATATATGCACACCTAATTACCTATTCGGTGATGATAAAAAGTCGCAACTCATCATAAGTTGTAAATCTCGAATACGTAAACCATATGAACTGAATGGACGATCGCTATTGATCGTTAAGGTCTCTGCAGCGGGATGGTAGAATATTAAGTGACTTATAGTAACAGTCCCAATTATTAATTGACTTTTTTATAATGAATCCTAAGGCAGAGTGGAAAACATGAGCTCGGATGTTCAAAACAGTTATGTGAGCAGATATCCAGATCGCATCGCCAGAATCAAGTACAAGCATGAAGGTCCATTCGATCAGCTCATGAGCAGTGGTTAAGAGGCTTGGTTTATAACTAAAGAAGAACATTTTATTTCATGTCTTTGTGAGCGTTGGAACATGCATTCAGAAATCCACAGAGTAATCGTGTCAGATGCCAAGATACTAGTAAGAGTAAACATTTTGATACAAGAGCCACATTAGGTGTTTAGATCAATTGCACCAAGTTTGGGAGTTGAAGGGGACTTTGGACCAAAATCCCATTTGGTTTACTCATGTTGAAGATGGCTTTTAGAGGGATATAAAGCCCTGTTACATATCCTGAAATCCATCTGAAATGTTTCTACTTCTTCCACTGTAGAGATAGATGTTTATACAATCATAGCAGCATAGTAGTGGATGTTTCACTGGTTCAGGTCAATGTATCATTCCTGTAGTATTACCATATGGTGAATCTTCTGTCATTCTGCAGTACCAGAAAATCACGAAGCTTACAGAAGATGCAAAATTTGGTAAGTTTAAGTCATCGCTTTCAATCATCACCATCCATTGTTTTCCCACTGTTTGTTGAATGCTTCTTTATCGCCCCGTGCACATTCCTGCGATGCCACAATCAGTTCATGAACACCTATTTGTGTACATGAACTGATCTTATTGCCCCTCCTTAGTGGTCACCCTCTCAGATGTGTTGTTCTGTTTTTGCCATTGCGTCACCAGTCCTGTCTTGCCTTAACAGACCGTTGGGGCAAGTGCTCTTATCGAGCAGCACCTATGAATTTATTATTTTATCTTTAGACGTGACTTAACCGAAAGAACCAAAGAATAATTCCTGCAGTCACGAAAGCTCCAAAATTAAGAAGCACCTATGAAGGCCGGTACAGCACACAAAACGGAGAGTGGGCATCACTGCGCCCGGCTTGTTTCGAGTCCATGTACTCATTTGAGGCTTAGTCGACTTGGGAGAGGCCCATGACCCATTCAGATAATCGTCACTGGTGTTGGTCGCGAGTGGGAATCGAACTCAGGTGGCCGGGTTGATAGCGCAGTGCCCTAACCACTACACTACTGCTCCCCACACACACGGGGGCACCCGTGCACACACACAAACACAAAGATCCCCCGTGTAGTCTTAGCTAAGACCTAATGAAGGCTGGCATGGCACACGAGGTGTTGGTGGGTGGCCAGCACCATACCCGGCCACCTTTGTCTCCAGAGTGGCGTTGTTTACACACTGCACTAGGTACTCATTTGAGGCTTCGTCGATCTCAGGGAGGCCCAGGACCCATTCAGATCATCGTCACTGGTATTGGCTGTGAGCGGGAATCGAACTCGGGTCGCTGGTTTCGTAGCGCAGCGCTCTCACCGCTACACTACCGCCCTCCACACGCTCACATTTGTGCGTGCACACACACACACACACAAACCTTCACGCCCCATGTGAGGCTTGAATCGGCTGAATAAAATAGTTCCACGATTCAGTTTGCAAGTGCGAGTTTGCGTGTTAAGTCAATGTTGAAAAAAGTAATATTTCATGGAAGTTGGTTCGTTAGTCGGACTGCCTGGTTACAACTTACAAAGATTACTTAATAAGGCGTAACTCCCGGCTTTCTTGAACGCTTCCTTAGGCTGCTTCTACTCAGATCTAAAGTGGCTGCGCCCAGTCCGTGACACTGGCGATGTCCATGACGTGGTGACGCCATCAGATTGAGATTTTAGTTGATTGTATTGCGAAATATTGTTTTTATAACTCAGAATTATTATCATTGAAAAATATACGTTTAGAAACATATAATTTAACAACAAAAAAATAGTTTATTAAGCACGTAACTGTGAAACGCATATGTCCATAAAAGATTAATCCCGTAACTGCATATTCATGCGATGGGGGGATTGTTACGCAAGGGATGCCGATACACCCTCCAAATCCAATTCTGGCAATCTATATTTAACTGGTGGGTTGCGTTAACATGTGCTGTATTTTATTAACCATGCCAAATTTAGGTTTTACTTGTTTATTTACAAACCTAGAAATTTGGTGATTCCAGCAATGAAAAGTAGTTTAATAATTTTTTCGATTTAAAGCTTTCGTGACTGCAGGGATTCATATTATTGGTTCTTTCGGTAAAGTCACGGAGAAGGGAAATAATAAAAATAAAACACAATTTTTTTTTTATAAATATTGTGTTTTATTATTTTATGAATTCCCTTCTACGTGACTTTACCGAAATAACCAAGAATATAGTTTAATAATTGTAACGGTAACAGGTTCTTTGTCATCCGTGGTGTATATAGCTCTGTTTCTTCACCTGATGACGGACGCTTGTGTTGCGCCCGAAACGTCGTGATTTGATTTAATGTATTTTATTTTCTACCTACGTGACTTTACCGAAAGAACCAAAGAGTATGGATCCCTGCAGTCACGAAAACTTCAAATCTCGGTTAATATTGTAGTTTAACTTTATGTTGTGTCCATGTCTTTGTCCAGAAAGTGGGGATGTGAAGGCGAGTCTGGCTGTACTAGAGTTTGTGCTGTGCAGTGCGGCTAAGTACAACGTGGATGGAAATTCTCTCTCCAGTGAGCTACAGCAGTTAGGTCTGCCCAAAGGTAATCTCTCTTTTATGGTTCTGTATGTAATTTGTTCAATATAATGGGAAGTGACTGTCGTCGCTTTATTTTATAGCTAATTTGCACTCGGAAGTTTTTGCTGATAACCCAATATCCTTCAACATGGTTTTAAACTTCCTCCCGTATGCCCATAAATAACCGTGTCTGAAGAAGTTGCCTTCTATTCAGAAATGTTGACAAACTCAAGAAGGACATGATAGCCATTTCCGTACCCTCGTTTAGGAGGCTGCTTTCCTATCTTACAGTTACATGCTAATTTCTCACAATAACATCACTCGCCCTGGCCACTTATTTATGACCCTTGAGCTACATCCATTCAAACCTTTTAAAACAGTCTGCCTCAGCAGCAGGCCACGCTTTCCCACCTGATGATGGATGCTTGTGTTGCACCCGAAACATCGTGATTTATTTTATTTTCTACCTACGTGACTTTACTGAAAGAACCAATGAGTATGGATCCCTGCAGTCACGAAAGCTTAAAATCAAGAAAGGACATGATGGATTTGGATGATGCTCCTCCTGTTCCATGCCATATATCCCTACCTCTTTTGCTTAATATTCCCCTAATTTCATTTGCAGGAATTCATATTCTTTGGGTATTTCGGTAAAGCCGCGTAGATAGGTTCAAATTAATACAAATAAAATAAACCAAAAACTACGAAGTTTCGATCGCAACACAAGCGGTCGTCATTAGGCGGAGAGGAAAGGGGGGTAAGCCTCTAAATGCAATTGTTTATAAGCGTTTAAAAGTGGGCATAGCCCAAGTGTCAGAATGGAGTGGGCGGGGCACGAGTCTAGGTCGGCAGTGGATAGAGCAACCTATAGAGACGGAGTCTAGGCCATGATAGAGCAAAAGCTATAGAGACGTAGTCTAGACCAGCAGTGGGTAGAGCGGGGCTCCTCACCTCAGCTCTCCCCAGCGGTTGCAGGCAGAATGAGTGAAGGTTGTGTGAGGGGTTAAAAAAGTGGTGAGCATCGGAGAGTGTTAACAATGGAGATATGATGCACTAGAGGAAATCTAGACTAGCAGTGGAACACGTTCCTTCGGTGTGGGCAGGTAGGAACTTGGTTGGACAGCGCATTCGTGCGATCCGTGTCAGGCGGCGCAAGCCGCGTGGGGCGGCGCGTCACGTGGTGCTGAGCCTGCCCGAAGTGCTCTATGAAATACAAATCGAGGGCGTGGCTATGCACGACAGACAGACAGACAAATAATCCCTGGTGGGCAGTGTGGAACTGTTGTTCCTACCTGTATAAAGTATCCTATAGAGATGATGGACTAGTGGTAGTCTCAGGCCAGCAGTGGATAGAAGACAACTTCACGTGTTTTATATCCAATTGAATTGGTAAATTCTACGTTTTTGCATTCATTTCAGAACACGCATCTGCTCTGTGTAAGGTGTATGAAGATAAGCAAGCGGAACTCCAGGATCAACTGAAGAGTCAGAGCCTGCGCCGTGAGTGTATTGTCATTGTTTAGACGTTAAAGGAGCGATAGTACAAATTGCTGTACGTGTTCTCTTGATGTTAGGAAAATTATGTTGGCTGATTTAAATAGTGAATGTGTAATATCGTCAGTACAACACTCATTTCGTCGTGTTGGGAGCATTGCAGGTAATACAAAATGTAAATTCACTTCCGAATGTCTTCACTTAAAATTCAATGCTTTATAGTTCGTCAGCCTTTGGGCCATGTAGACCACTGTTATCTAGCAGAATTTGTTTAAACCTATGCTGTTGAGCTGACACTGGTCTCTTGATTCTAGATTTGAAGTTTTCGTGACTGCAAGGATCCATAATCTTTGGTTCTTTTGGTAAAGTCACGTAGGAAAATAAAATAAAATAAAAAATAACTAAATCACTAGTTATTTTTATTTTTCACCTACGTGACTTTACCAAAAGAACCAAAGATTACTGCTTTATTTAAATGCATTTTGGGGGATACCTTTTCAAATACTAGTACAGTGATTATTTTAGTTCAGTTTTGATGGTTTATATTTTAAAACCAAGCATGCCTATATTTACATGCACCTTGACCATTAATTTACTCAATTAACTTATCCGACATACTTTATTGTGTGATTTACATTTTTACAAAGTAGTGTAATAAGTTTGTATATTCAATAGTTCACATGATTGGGTAATTATATGTTTGCTACTCATGTTTTATCCTCTATTTCTATAAAATGTACTTAACTTTACTGTTGAATGCTGAAACAATTAAAAAGTTGTATTTGTATATAATCGACATACAAATAGATGAGGTTTTGCTGTATATCACAGTGTAGTGGTAGCATAGCAGAGTTAAATACGATACTCATTGAAGTTAATGTGTTTAAGTGTCTCTGTGCTTACGAATGTAAACCCTTTCCCTGTGCTTCGGTAGTGAGTCGTCTGGCAGGCGTCTCATGGCGTGTGGACTACACACTCTGCTCCAGCGAGCTAGCGGAGGTTAATGAACCATCTGTACAGCTTAGGCTTAATATCCAGGATGGGGCCACTGGAATCATCAATCCCATCGCCTTCACATTGTCTGACAGCAAACTGCGAGTCCTTCTTACAGGTCTGTATTCTGTCCGTATGCGTGTATGCATATTTGGGGGGCAGTTCTGTGATTTTTTAAACATTGCATTGCAATCTCAGAACCTGGGATACAATTCCACATTATGTCCATCCTTTGCAGTTGGCTTGGCAGGTAATGTATCATCTCCAAATATATATAAAAGGCAAAGTTGTGAATATGTGTGTCTGTTCAAAATGTTTAGCGTACTTCCCGACATGCAACAAACTTGAAATTTGCCACGTGGTTACTTTCCAGACTGTACACCATGCAAAAATGATAAAAATACACTTTTTGGGGGGGGGGAGCTCAATAATGTATATATTTTTTTCACAGCAAGTGAGCTGTGACGTCAAATCTGTCATGTGACCTGTGCATGTGGAAGCGTAACGCATTGTAGTGTAGTGGTTAGCGCGCCGCGCTACGAACCCGGCGACCCGAGTTCGATTCCCGCTCACGGCCACCACCGCTGACGATTATTTGAACCGGTCCTGGGCCTCCCCTAGGTCCACTAAGCCTCAAACAATTAACTGGTGTGCTGTGTGAACATCGCCACTGGGGAGACAAAGGCGCGGCTGGGCGTGGTGAATTAAATCCCGGGCGAAGCCGGGGTAGCAAAGCTAGTCGCTAATAAAATACTGCTGAGGACCCAAACACGTGGTGGGATGCCTGTTGCATTCAATTGGCTGAAATGTCAGTACAGTTAATTGGCTAAACAGGTTTTACGTTTCTTTTCACCAGGATAGTCTAACTTGCAAGAGTGATCTGGGTCATCTAAATTGCAAAAGCAAAACAAATGTAATCGGGAACAAAAACAACTGAATTTTCAGCAGTCGATCATATCGCACTGGTTAGTAAGGCACAATGCTTAGACAAATGGATGGACCAGACACATGGAGACCTTATAGTTTTTATAATAATTGTTTTAAAAGGTAAGTTAAATACAGTGGTTCCTCGGTACACGTCGTTAATTCGTTCCAGAAGGTAGGACTTATACCGAAAGTGACGTACACCAAACGAATTTTCCCATAAGAAATAAAGGGAAAGGAAATAATCCGTTCCAGAGTATAAGAAATTATATTTTATATGGCATATTATACATTAATGGGGTTATATAAAATAATTTAGACACTACTTATTACTAAAATGCATACATAAATTAAAATAAATAAATTTAAATAAATTGAAATAAAAATAAAATTTAACGTCACTTTACCTTGCTGAGAGGAGTTGATAGCCTACGAGGATAGTGGTGAGGAAGGTGAGGAATCGTGAACGGGGTCTACGCGGGTTTGCGGTGACTCATCCCGACCCATACAAGTTCTAGCAAGGGCGTCATATCCCAAGCAAGATGTCGTATCCCAAGACATTTTTCTCTCTCGTCAAAACACGACGTATACCAAATTCGACGTATTCCAAAGCGGTCGTATACCGAGGTATGACTGTATATTGTTTTAGGGGTATGTAGTCATTGTATTCCAATACTCAAAGACTAATTAAAATGTTATGTATTGCATGTTGATTCTTGTGCGAATATAGAGCTGAAGACGGCACAGCAGCAGATGTCAGAGTTGAGCTGAGCATCGAATTGATCGGACCTCTGTTGGAAGTGTGGAGCAGCACAGCAGATCTACGCTGTGGACGATGCTCATTCGATCCCTCTGCTTTTGTTATTACACCTTTGTTAAATCTCTTGTCGCCACATAATATGGCTCGTTGAAAGTATTTACAGGTAATGATTCACTTCACAATGTATTTTCTTATTCACACATTTGCTTGTATTGTGCTGTCCACGTGTAATTTAAATACAATAAAGAGTTAATTCCGCTGTGTACTTTTGCTCTGCATAATTTCGAATTCTGTCCCTATGTTTGGAATTGGGCAACATCATTAATATTGAAGTAATCTGAAAGTGGTGGCTAAAATAACTCTGGTCTAGGGTTGTGGGACATTGAGGGTAGTATAATTTTGATAAGTAATATTTAAAAAAACTAAACAAAAACATGCTTTTATGAAATGTACTAGTAATGGCGGAACTCCACGACTCCAGGAAGTGGCCCCGAAGCTTGCCATAACGTAAGGGAGCGTGGCCAATTACAGCCAACGTTGGTTGAGCGTGGACAATTAGACCCAAGCTGATACATAACATATAAAAAAGAATGTTTAAAAATATCTATTTTTTTATGATAGAATATAGTATTGCCATCAGTATGACATAAGTGTACAAAGTTTGCAGTCGATACGACATTGGGAAGTGGGTTAAAATTGAGTTTCAAGATTTGAGGATACGACAACAGACAGTGAGTTAAATAAAAAGCGTGTAATAACTCATAGGTTTCATGAGATAATCACCTGCCAGGCCAACTTTGTATCCCCAGTGGTGATGTTTTATCCACACCATTGCACCAGATAATCACGTGTAAGGCTGAGCCGTCCTTGGGGAGGCCCAGGACCAGTTCAGATATTCACCTTGAGCCACTGCTCCTCACATTTGCACATTACTACCCCAAACGTACCTCTTACATACCAACAAAGGTCAGATCACTTTCTCAAACACATCCTCTTTGACAAAGATTCCCTGTATAGCCTTAGCAGTCTATTGCAGTTTGTGCAATAGACATGAAAGCAAACATGGTTACATGAGGGGTTGGTGTGGCTATAACCAAGCCCAGCCGCCTTTGTATCCCCACTGCTGATGCGTACGTTCTTTGACACACGCACACTGAGAGGAGAGACGGTGTGTTCTTATTTGGAGCCATTCCACGTTCACCTTTGGGTGTGACAGGGATGTCCTCTGGCTCCTACATTATGTAACAGTGCACATGTGATGTTTAGAATTTGTTGACAATGTACCTCTCAAGGAAATGGCGTATGGACTGGAGGCAGGAATGGGATACTTGTTGAAGAGATGCTTAGAAGGGGTCCATGAATAAGGGAGGGTCCAGCAGGAGCAAGAGCCCGGGGAGCCATCCCGAGTGGAAGGGCATCACGAATAGAGGAGGACCAACCGCTGCAAGAACCCATCGACTGGGTTGATCCACTCCGCCGTTGACCGTCTCAACGGCGTAGATGTTGCTCAGCTTGAGGGGAGGCTTAGCCAGGTGGCAGAGGCTCTGGCGGAGCAAGAACAACAACAACGTGTGATGAGTTTCTGCAGCAATTGAAGGCCCAGGCAATTCAACCACTGCTGCAATATTCCGGGAGCGAGGCTGAGCCACCGGGCGCTACAGCCCACCGAGTGGAGCGAGGCGAGGTCACCTCCACGGCCGCTGAGCTCAGCGGAGACCGCCACAACTCCGAGAGCCGCTGGAGCAGGGATGACCCGTCCCGCAGCAGCCAATTCGCCTTTGAGCATAAGCAGAGGAGACCAGATTAAAGGCAGCCATGTCGCCTTAGGCTGGCTGAGAAGTTCACAGCCGTGGGTCGGTGGTAGTCTTCTGGGAGTGGACGATGGAGAAAGCCATGCGAGCTCTTCCCAAGCGCTGGGAATATTCGCTATTGCCAAGGAGAATCAGGCCACCCTCCTAAGCGGTGTATCTGGTTTTGGCGAAGGTTAATGATCCACCGATCGAGGCGTGCTGTTAATGTGAGGAAGAAGCACTTTCCCGAAACTGGATGCGGAGGCATGCTGATGACTCAACGACTCGCCACTTAAGCTTGTCTGGGTGAGATTGTGCTACTAGTGGTGGAAGGGGGTGCGCAAACTTTGCTGTGGGTCGCGTGAAGCATCCCTCGCGTATGAAGAGTTTAAGGGCCCAGCATGGATCATGGCACGGGTGGTCGAACAGACGAAAGAGTCAGCTGAACCACCGACATCCACGGGGGCATGGCTGATGGTGACAGAGACACCGAAGGCAACACTCAACCATGTCGTTTTGGCCATCCAGGGGCTGATGAAGGCACGTCTGGGGGATGCAACATTTTGGGGTCCCTCCGAGATGTGCCTTCTTCACACGACTGTGTTCTGCCACTGCTGTGGACAGGAGGGCCACATCACGCAAGGGTGTTGCCAAGGATAGAGCATGCCTCATCTGGGGTTCCGAACTTCAGCTTCCAGCAACAGGCAGGCGAATGAGCAGACCCCAGTCACCAAAGTGGCGAGACCCTTTGTCTCACTGCATCTTCACCTCTTCCTCACCACCTCCTGTTAATGCATCCCAAGGCGAATCACGCATTTTCTTCTACTTTTTTGCTACTGCTTACCGAGTCACTGCCTTATTAGTGACCCAACTCGGCGGCACTGTGGTGCAAATTAGCTAGGCAGGTGGTAGATGTCGCATCAGTCATCGGTGCTGATGGGAACGACCGCGGACATCAAGGCAAGGGTTTTAGTCGGCTAATATCATTTCCCATACTCTGCACAATAATTTGCAGAAACAATACCGCTGCTTTCTCTCAATGTTCATTACGTGGCAGAAATAGTGTTCACCGGCCTTCAGTGGGAGAATAAATAAAACAAATCTGGATGTCATTATTTTCGGCCAAACTTTCGAGGAGCATTGGGGTTGCTTGCACTTCATCCTCTTGCGGTTGCAGAAGGCAAATTTTAAACTGAAGTCCGCAAAGTGCCGTTGATCGCAGTCTGCGGTGCGTTATCTGGGGCACGTGGTCTCTGAGTTAGGTGTCGCCACGGATCACAAAAACGCAGTGAGTACGGACGTTGCCTGCCCCTATGAATGTGTCCGAGGTCTGCAGATTTTTGGGATTTATTTCTTCCTAATGTAATGACCGTAATTCTGGAGCAACTTCATCTGAAGCAAATGTTCTGCCAAACAGACTTCCAGGAGGTAGGCGAAGGCCTCCTATTGGTCGGGGGGGGCAAGGTTTGAAGTAATTGGAGGAGAGGTTCAAACTCAAATAAGGTAGGAAGCGGAGGTTGAACGTTGAGGCGACAGTTGAGAACCATTGAGGTGAGCGAGAAGACATTTATTTGGGTCTTTCGGTAAAGTCACGTAGATAAGTTCAAAACGAATAAAATAGACCAAAAAACTACGACGTTTCGATAGTCGAAGTTTTTTTTTCACCTGATGACGGTCGCTTGTGTTACGATCGAAACGTCGTAGTTTGTATTTATTTCATTCCTTTTTTTACCTATCTATGTGACTTTACCTAAAGACCCAAAGAAATATGAATTCCTGCATTCACGAAAGCTTTAAGTCAAGATGTGAGGAAGAGGACGGGGATTGGCCTGAGAAAAGACAAGAGAATGTTCGAGAGAAATGGCTCTAAAGGGTTAAAAGGGGGAGAGCAACAAGGGGAGGACGCGGGACATTCGGGAGAGGGTTACGAGCTTCAAGCCACAAGCAAGAAGCCGGGCCTTGTCTTGGTGCTGTTTCAAAATAAAGACGCTCCGAGTACAGCGCGTGTCGGGGTCGTTAAACGACTGCCAGTTCATCACAGATGTTGCGTCCATTGTAAAGTCATTGCACATTGTCGTGGGGAATTAAAATCAAGAGAAGCTCCTTTCGTTCTAGATTTGAAGCTTTCGTGACTGCAAGGATTCATACTCTTTGGTTTTTT
>CM025608.2:1474370-1509060 GCA_014621495.2 Entosphenus tridentatus | reverse complement strand
CGTCTCCCCCTCGTCGTCGTCCCCCCTCGTCTCCCACCCCTCCGTGTGATGAGTGTTGGGGTTAGAGGCGCTCCAAGCTCCTCTGTCCTTGGGGCTCGTCGCCTCACTCCCCCGCCCCCCCACCACGACTGTCGTGTGGCTGTCTGTGCGGGTACCCGTCTCGCACTCCCACACGCAAATATACACACACAGGACAGATACTGTACACACAGTACATGCACTGTACACACAGCACAGATATTTATATACAGTACGCGCACTGTGCACAGCACAGGCACTACACACAGTACAGCTACTGTACACAGGTACTGTACACACAGCACAGCTACTGTACACACACACCGCTACTGTACACAGTACATGTACTGTGCACAGTACAGCGACTACACACAGTACAGGTACTGTACATACAGGTACTGTGCACACATGTGCTGTACACAGCACAGGTACTGTTCACACACAGTGCAGATACTGTACACACAGTACAGGTACTGCGCACAGTGCAGTTATTGTACACACAGTACAGATACTGTACACATACACAGCTACTGTACACACAGCTACTGTACACACCGTACAGCTACTGTACACAGTACAGCTACTGTACACACAATGCAGGTACTGTGCACACACAGTACAGGTACTGTGCACATACACAGGTACTGTACACACAGCACAGGTACTGTACACACAGCACAGGTACTGTACACACAGTACAGGTACTGTACACACACAGTAAGGTACTGTACACACACAGTAAGGTACTGTACACATACACAGGCCCTGGTTCTCTCTCTCGCATGCATTCTCACCTCTTGGGTTCCGCTGTACCCCAACGCTTACACCAAACATATTCAAAGATCCGCTCTAGCCTTTAACAGACTGTTGATGCGAGTGCTGTTAGCGATCATCTATTAGGGTTTTGCCTTAACGGTGCTGATGTTCACGTACTACTGTACTCATTTAAGGCTGAGTCAACCTTGGGGAGGGCCAGGACCCATTCAGACATTCGTTTGCCGATGTTGGCTGAGCGGAAATTCGAGTTGGGTTTGCCGGGTTCAGAGGGCAACGTGCTCACTATGCTCTTAATATCCTACACACTACACACATCCTACACACTACACATTACACTGCACGTGTATCCTACACAACACTGCTTACACTTTCTGGACCACAGGAACCATTTTACAATTTGATGATCAGTACTGTGCACTTCATGTGAGCACACAGTGCATTGTGCACTGCATAAGCACGATGTATAAATATGCGTCAATGTTAAATACGTGCACGCACGGATAAATATCCATGTGTTGGAAAATAAATACAGAAAATCCTCGCCGAACGTGTGGGCGACGTTCCTCAAAAATTGCCGTGTTGTGCAACACTGTCCGAGTAATAATAACAGACCTTATGTGTTCTAAATAATTATCACCACCTCCCTCTTTGTTTACTTATAGATGCTTTTCCCCTAATGGGTTTGACATAACAAATCAAAGATACGTAATACTGCACGTGTGAATTGAATGAAATATTAAGCCTGAGAATTAAATAAGTTATTTTTTTTCGATGAATGATGATGGTTAAGATGGTGGGGTTATTTTATTTTCGATTCATTTACACTTTAGTACCTTCCAATGGATGCAGCACTCGCCTTTCTGCTAGCCGAATTAACAACAGCACTCCTACACAACAGTAGTAATCACTTTTCTCTGTTTATTCTCACTGCAATCACCACCAACCTCCACTTAACTTACGCTTAGGGTCCATGATTAAAAAGTGAGTCATTAGTGTTGGGGAGGGGAATATGAGAACGAGACATTCATCCTCGGCATATACACGACTCTAGGTAGTCCTCTACTTACGATGGAGATGCGTTACAACGACCCCATCATAAGTCAAAGATGGCCTAGCCTACCCAGGAGTCTTAAAGAATGGTGATAATTTAGCACAACAGAGCAATTTACAGTACCGTACTGTATAAACTATATACTGTATGTATTTGTTAATTACAATACTGTATTGCACAGTAAAATGTCAAGTAAACCTACCTATATGAACTGCAATTTAATAGAAAGTTTTTTCAGGAAACAATCCTATCTGCATCACACAAGGCGGGAGATGCGTACATCCCGGCAGCGTCCCAACGTACAGTATCGTACCTCGTACGCTGCTGCGTTTGCCTGCCGCGCGAAATGTAAAATATTTTACAATTTTGTCGTATCGTAAGATCGAAATATCGTAAGTCGGACCATCGTAACTCGGGGAGTATCTGTACAAGCGGGACCCTACAGCTGAATCCAATACAAATGGACCATGCAGCGTAAACAATCCAAGCGGACCGTGCACGACTATTTTTTACGCAGGAGATGAGAATATTAGCAGGACAAAACTGCGTATCGCCAAAACATCCTCCCTTGTGTTTTGGAAAACAGGCCTCATTAAGTAAACCGTGTATACATGAAACACGCATTTGATAAAACCGCGTTTGGCGAGGTTTACCCACACACCAGATGGTAGCCCTTTTGGATGGGGTGAATATTCCACCATCAACCTCACTCCCTCCCCTCTTGGCCCTTCGCAGTTGGCCTGCCCTTCCACTGTCAATTCCACCTTTTCCGCGATCTTCCACTCTTGCTCACGTCACTCACCGGATACTCACCTTATACGACCACCTGACACCACCCAATATTCACACTTAAAGATGGGTATCACTCACCTTGGCACCAATACAAAGTCACATGACACCTGCCCCTCACCACCATATGACACTATCCCACAGTTATTTATTAACACTCAGCTGTGGCACAGACTCACCACTCGCCCAACATTAATAACCGCTTACCACTCACCAGGCGCTTAACCGACACGTGTTACACACACACACAGCAAACAGACGAGACGAGCACCACTGGTACAAACTCACCAGACATGCACAGTACATGCACAGATTACTGTAAAATTAAGTGTCGGCAGTACAGGTTATGCTGTAGATGCGTGTGTGCGTACTGCAAATAGAGCAATTATCCAGCACAGAGGGCATCAACCATTGCGATTAATAGTTTGTCATTGCTTTTTGACCTAGATCATAGGTCATATGCACTCCGAATTCACTCACATCGGTTACTTCGATTTTTACAGTTCGTAAGAGTCCTCATTGTACGCTTTATAATGAGAATTACAGTACTCGAGTGTATGCTGCGAAAACAGACTGACGGATGAATGAACGTATTAAGCTGCATATATTTTCAGATGCAATTGCCGCTGAAAAACACAGCATTGCTCTTAAAGATGGACCGAAATAAAATAATTACATGAAGAGAAGGGGGACACGTTAAAGTGGTTTTGAAAGCTGAACTTGATAACGAGAAGTAATATACCAATGTTCGTACTGATCAACCTTTTAATCGGTGCGCACTAATAGCTATGGAGTGTGGTTCGGAATTGCTTTCAATAAAATAATGGAGTACAAGCTCGAAGTAATCCTGATTTGAAGCTTTTTAAGATTTTATGGCCTTCCAAAAATCCATAAAGAAGGTACTCCACTCCGTCCTATCGCATCCACCATTAACTCACGCACCTACAAATTGGCCCGATTTCTGTCTGAGACCCTGCTTCCATTCACAGGCAAGACCACCTCAGCTGTACTTAACTCAGCTCACTTGGTTTCTCTAATCAAGGGCATATCACTATCTCCAGATGATTTTCTTGTCAGTTTCGATGTAGTCTCTCTGTTCACCAAGGTACCTGTGCCTGACACCATTGCAATCATTGAAGACTTTGTCCAACAGGGACTGAATCCTGATGTACCAACTTTGGTGAGGCACTGCCTTACTAACACTTCACCTGGAATGGTACATTCTACAAACAAAATGAAGGTACCCTTATGGGTTCTCCCTTATCACCTGTGGTAGCGAATGTCTTCATGGAGAAATTTGAAACAGATGCCATCCTGACATCCACCCTACGTCCTTCCTTGTGGAAGAGATACGTGGATGACACGTTCGTCATCTGGCCACATGGCCTGTCAGCACTGAACCAATTTTTCAACCTCATCAATTCCATACACCCATCCATCAAATTCACCATGGAAGTGGAAGATGATCGCAAGCTACCCTTCCTGGATGTTTTGATTAAGAAGAGACCTGATGGCTTGTTGGGACATTCTGTCTACAATAAAGCCACCCACATGGATTCCTATCTAAAGCCTGACTCCCACCACCATCCAGCCCGGAATAATTCCCTCATCAAAACATGACACCGACCAGCACCACTTAGCCAGTGAGCTTGAGGACGTACACCAAGCCCTCAAGATGAATGGATATTCAGACCGCACAATCCACAAAGCTGTATCCCCAACCATGGGGAGGAAACCATCTGAGGACCCAATCAAAACCATCACCTTGCCATACATTGCAGATGTTCCCAAAAATATTTGAACAAACACAAGATCCAGGTTCGATTCAACACAGTACACAAAATCCGTGATTTAATCCCATCTGTGAAGGATGTGATTTCTGAAATGCAATACCCTGGTGTCTACAAACGAAACTCTAGATTGTCTACACACTAATTGTCTACAAATCTAGATTGTCTACAAACTAAGTTGTGTCTGTGGTAGCAGTTACATTGGGGAAACGAAACGACATGTCTCGGATCGTGTCCGCGAACACAAGGCAGATTTGAAACACGGCAGAACCAACACCTCTGCCATGGCTGATCACTTTTTTAACGCGGTGGGCTCACATGATATTGTTTTTTCCGAGACAAAGGTACTCTGCAAACCTTCAGGCTACCATCAAAGATTTGTCCATGAAGCCATCCAGATATATAAACACAGCCACAATTTCAACTGAGCCTGATGACGGACACTTGTGTTGCGTCCGAAACGTCGTGACCTATTTTTAAATCCTTTATATTAAGTTCACTTGCTTGCTTGCGCGCTTACGACCGTGCAAATCTTTCGGTCGTTTTTTAACCCACTTCCCGTGATCCAATCGAGCTGACATTTTGCACACAGACTCGTTGTGCGTGACAATTTATTTTCGTGAATTTTTTTTTCCAAAATTTTACACTTTTTAGGAATTTTTTAAAAATAATTACCAATTGCTTACTAGTGGCAGGCAATTATCTGACCCATAGGTGGCAGCCATCTCAAGCCAGAGGACGAGAGGACTCTAGCCGCCACACATATAAAGGATTTATAGTGAAAAACTTTGTTTTTAGGGGTTAATTTTTTTCTACCTACGTGACTTTACCGAAAGACCCAAAGAGTAAGCCCGAAGTACTACAATTCCAAGCGCTCAGGCGCAAACTGCTTTGTTAAAGGTGTAATAGGAGTTAATAACTTCACAAATATGGTCATTAAGTAATTATTATAATGTGAAAACTGTTGAAAGAAGCATTGAGAGATGCATTGGGAGAAAGAAAAAGAAACATGGTTTAGAAGACATACACAGAATAATTACATAATGCAACATGTTCAAAACATAAGTTGGCTTGGGCAGGACATGTCAGTCAATGAATGATAGCCAATGGTCAATAATAATGGAGTGGTACCTAAGGAATGGAATGCTTCCAACAGTAGGTCCTCAGATTAGATGGAGTGATGGAATTTACGAGTTTCTACTCTTGTGTATGTAATACGTTCCCGGAGATAAATGTAAATTTTGAGGTCTGCTAGCCATGAGACGGCTTCAGGAGACAGTTGGAGTAGTTTTGCTATTCCTCCGTTGAAGGAATGCAGACTACAATGGTTTTTTATGTGGTCTATAGTTCTGGCTTGCCTTTATATTTCCATTCATAAACTAGATGTGATTACACCATGGGCTTCGAGGAATGCCAAAGCCAGTAGGTGTAATTGTTCGTCCTCGAAAAAGGTGTTTATTCTGGATGTCTATATTCTTCCAGTGTGTTCATCCAAATTTCGGTTACATCCTAGAACGGTAACATCACCATCCTAGAAGGGGGATCATGTGCAGATCGTGTGCGAGTGCTAATTAGATTATTACATTGCAGGTACACAGGAGGAAGTGCCAGGCTTTCATCCAGCAGTTATTGTCCATGCCTGATATATTAATACAATTTAAAATGTTTGTGGTCAAGAGGATTTGAGCAGTACATTACTACAAATATCCACATTGCCGAAGATAAGAGGAACTGTCCTGTATACTTTCTGAAAGCGGTAATACAATGCCCTGTGTATTCGTTTGATGACTTTGCAAAAAGAAAATAACAATTACCTACATTGCCAAAGCATTTGACTCAATTATGTCCAAACACGTAATTAGTAGTAAATGGCAGTTGCGGTTGACAGGTGCCTTCCTTGACAATACATAAGCTCATGTGCTTCCCTTGGCAATCGCTTTGCTACTGCTCGTGAGGCTGTGTGACAGCATGCCATGTCATAGCTACATGGAGCAGCATTGTGAGATCTTTATGTTTACGATTTCTTGACTTTGTGTGGTTTGCAAAGTCATCCTTATTTTAAAAAATATAATTTTGGTTAGGAATCTTTTTTGTAAAGGGGTGGAAATTCATTTTGATGGTTCATATTTTGTCCCTTGTATGTTATAAGTTGATGCTGAATCTGATCAAACTGCTTAAACACAAACATGACTAGATTTGAATAATTGTATTGGTGCCATGCACAATAACAACTTTATTGCCTCGACACAGCTACGAGCCCTAAACACAAAAAGCAGTTTAAAACAAATTCGTCTTCAATCGAGATTTAAAAGTCCATAGTTTCAGTGGCTTCCAAATATCAGTGTTCCAGACAGCTGCACATTTGAAAGGGCGAAATGCAGGACTCGTTTTTGTTTGATGGCTAGCCAAAAGCCTTTGCGAGGATGACCGGAGTTCACGTGATGGTGTTTATGCTTCTTGACGAGATGAGCAAGGTATTGTGGGTCATTTCTGGCAAGCACTTTATGTGTAATGAGTTATTAGTACATTCTGTTCCACTCACCACTCTCTTTCGAGTTTGGTGATTAATGATGCTGTAATTTGAGAATTAAGTTGGTTTAACCAATGGGAAAAATAATATAATTTTAGAATGCTTTTTTTTAGTGTTGCGTTTTCATTAGGCACAATAATACCACATAACAATCACCTTACCCAATAGACCAGCGGTCGGGAACCTATGGCTCGCGAGCCATATATGGCTCTTCTGGTGACGGCATATGGCTCCCAGACAATTTTGAGTTGAATAAAAAAATCAGTTTGGAACTGATTTTAAAATACTTGTGATATTGCTTAATAATACTGTGTCATTTTAAAGTAAACAGAAATTAGTTTTGAAGATAAATTTCACGGGTCACGGGGCCTCAACGCCTGCATGAAGCTCAACCTCACCACGTACGAACCAGACTACAAGGCCATCAGCAAAACCATGCAGCACCAGAAGTTGCATTAAAAGTAAGACATATTTAATTGATTATACGTTAAAAATAATATATGGCTCTCAATGCAATATATTTAGAAATATTTGGCTTTTATGGCTCTCCCAGTCAAAAAGGTTCCCGACCCCTGCAATAGACTGTATTGGATTAGTCATGTGTTTAAAATTTAATGGTTTACGTTTTTATATAATTAGTTGTTATTAGGGTTTAAATATATTATATTTGTATTAAAACCTCTGCTCACCCTTACTATAGAGCCACGCCTGTGCCTCTATAACGCTTCAGTATCTCTGGGTGGAATCTCTGGGTTGTGAATTAACCTTGCGAAAAAAATAAGTGACATTGGTTATGTGTGTGCTGGTTTAATGATTAGCTGATACAATAGTTTGGGTCCATGACTCTGTACCCACATGACATCCCCAAGTAAAGCGATCGCTTAAAGGCGCACAACACATTTGACTCTGACATTCTTCACAGGTAAGCAATAACGCTAGGTTTTTGGTGTTTGTATTCATGTTCTTGTTTTACCTGTGTTATCCCTACCTCAATTACCCCAGACAATCAGAAGTTGACCAGATAGAGTTTTGTACATCTTTGTACAGTATTGAAAATGTAAATACATGATCCATGATCATGAAAATCAACCATAACAGTATGCCTAAATAACACAATTTTAAATGTATTAATATTACTTGCTGTGTGACATGGATCAGAAATGTGAACTTTGAAAAACAATATGGGATGAAAAAGTTAAAAGTAGCTTTTGTGGTGCTTGCATGGAATACATGGATTTGAGTGCATGCAAGTAAAAAACATCACATTGACTAGGAAAATTAAGTGAGTTTGAGCAGATCATGTTGCTTGTAGGAATGTTGTCTGGTGGTTGAGACTAATGACAGAATAGCAGTCAAAGGAAGGAACAAGCTCGAGAGGATATCCACTACATAGGTGGTGGCGTGATGTCCTCAGCTGCTATGCAGGTGCTAAATGGAGTGTTGCATTCTTGATGGCTTTGGGAGGCCTTTATCCAGCAGTGGTTTAATCATGACCGATAATACAAATTCATAAGTTGTATGCAATTGTATAGTGCATCAATAAAATGTGACTTTTGTGCCAAACTATACATGCATGAAATCACCTGTAACATATGTACACGTAAAAAAAACTTTTTAAAATATTACATTTTTTACGAGATATAGTTTTACAATGCACATCACACTGTAGTCTAACACTCAAATACATGCATAATTACTGTAATAAAAATTTCCAATTCATATAAAATGTTATCTATCTAGAATTGCAGTTGTGCGAATCACTTTTAATTAAAAACTTGAATGAGTTGAGCCTGGCGGCACATTTAATTGTCTGGTAGATCGTTCCATGTTAATGTAGTGCTGTGTCTGTGCAAGATTTTTCCTGTTCAAGTTTTATTCGAGGGACACTAAAACTTTAATGATTTTGTGACTGAAAAGCTAAGTTATTGTTGGAGTTAAATTGGTAGTTGAGTTTAAAAGTCCAGTGAGCCAATCTTCCATTGTCGAGGGAATGCAATGTCAAGCTCTTGTGCCTGTGGCAGTCTTCCATTCTGTAATTGCGCTGCAAAATAGATCATTAGAGATATCTAGCTACATACTCTTTGGTTTTTTTGGTCAAGTCACGTAGGTACAAATTTTAAATACAATAAATGAAAACAACTAAATTAAATCACGACGTTTCGGGCGCAACACAAGCGTCCGTCATCAGGTGGGACAACCACAGCAAGAAACAATTGCTTGTGTTGCGCCCGAAACGTCGTGATTAAATTTATTTTATTTTCTACCTACGTGACTTTACCGAAAGAATCAAAGAGTATGGATCCCTGCAGTCACGAAAACTTCAAATCTAGACAGTATCTAGCTGTTTAAGGAAAGTCTGAGATGCAGTAGAATACGTTGAAACGGTTTTAAAGTTTAATTGGAAATGTATCACCCCACTCAAGTGAGTGATACTACATTGTACAAACAAACAAAAAAACATCTGATAGAAATTGACTTATGGGAAAGCAATGAGGAAGTAGTGATTCTTGCATTCCCTCCTCAACACGCTACTGCAGCCGGCAAGGCATTCCAGGTCCTAGGAGCGGAACTCAAGAAGACCCAGCTTCCCAGCAACAGGGGCAAGTCCCGTGGCTAGGTGAATCGGCCCTTCTTAGACGATTGCAGCACATAGCTCCCAGTCACAAAAGGGACCAACCAGCCAGCTTATACTGGATACAGAAGTACAAAACGTGTGACCTCTTTCGACAGCATTTGCATGAACTTATCTTGCTGCCATACCAGTGTCTCGAGTAGTGTTTGATCCACGCATCACGGGGGTGGCCACGGGGAAGGCACAATGTCTTTGAGTGTAGCAGTCCACTTTGAACATTAACCGCCAACTGAAGTGCACACTTTTCTGGAGTTTGCACATCAACAAGGGCGACTTGTCCACAAAGTGACAGCTGTCTTCCTCGAACTAAGCTCTCAATCTCTATGAGACAGGCCGTAAATGCAATGGTGACATCTCTGACGAAGTCGAACCATTGGATGCCAAGAAGGCTTCTTTTGCATCACATGTGGAGCCGATCCAAATCAGCTTGAAGCAATATCCAGGCCTCCGCACCATTCAACAAAACTGACAACACAGCACTGGTAGACTCAATTTGGTGCCGAGACACTTAAACGTTTCTCGGATTAAATGCAATTTAAGTCTAGAGGTGATGTTTATATTAGTCTGTTTAATGTGGATACTAAAAGAGCTAAGGATTATTCCAGGCATGGATATTTACTTAACTGATATTTTTGCGACGTGTAATGTTAATTAGGGAAATTCTTTATTGGCCACTCGGGGATGCCAGCCTTTGCCTTGTACCCAAGACCATGCAGACGGTTTTCTTACCATGGAGAATTAGATTATCTGTTAGCCACTTTTGTATATTTTTCAAATCTGTTGTAGTTTAACCGTGTAAATTTCTAACTGTTTTTGTACTGTCGTAGAGGATTGCATCATCGGCATACAGATTAATATTCGAAAAGTTAGGCATTTAATTTATGAGAAGAGAGACCAAAATGGCGCCAGAACAGAGCACTGAGGGGACTCCATTTATAATTTGAGAACATTACGAATGGGAACATTTTTTTGATTTAAGAATTATTTTCTTGTCAGTTTTTTTTACATTTTTGATTTATTTCACCCTTAAAAATCGTTGATAAAAGGAAAGTTCAGTGACTGAAACGAAACGTAGCAGAAAGGTCGTTAATCTTTTCAGTCCAAATAAGCCGAGAATACTGAATAGAGTAGTCATCGACTTACGAACAAAATTTGTTCCTGAGACTCGTCGTGAAATGTGTTACGTTCAACAAAAGAGGGAAGCAATTGTTAAACTCAAATAATAATTTTAAAAACATTGTTCACTTACATGTAATACTGATGGAGCAATGAGTCACCAAGATTGCACGCACGCACACAGACACACCAAAGACAACAATCGCCATATCGCCTTAACAGCCAGATTTGTGGCTGGCTGTCGCCTGATAATGCTGGTTGTAATTACTGGCAAAACCTTGTACTCGAATTGTGAATGTTGTGGGTTAACTCTGCAGCACACCGGGTGTGCTGTTCTAGTAACGAATTGGCATGTTTTGTTTATGTGACAAACCTTACTAATTGGCTGTGTCGGGTGGTGGTGGGTTTATCGACACATTTACGAGATCTAACCCAAAAACCTCTTATGAACTATTATTGTACTTTGTAAATGGTTGGTAGTTGATTAAATATGCTATTTGTATTCATATTTATAAAAGTTGCACGGCGGAGCCTTGGTCGGAAATGTAGCCCTCTATTATATCATTGTTTCTCAGGGGAAATCGGTCTCGACTTACATCGTTTCGACTTATCTTTTTTTAGAACATAACCTGACATAGGACCGAGGACTGCCAGTATATATATTTTTGATGTGCTAGATTCAACAGGGTGGTTATTGTAAAATGCTTGAGGTAAACCCCAGACTGAAACTGCCTTTTAAAGGAACGTTTAGTGTAGAATAATGTACACTTATCCCCAGCACATGAAGCAGTGATATTGGTTAATAATTCGAAGTCGAAAATTTGTCTTGTTTTTTTAAATAGGAGGAATAACCTTTGCAGCGTCCAGGCAGCTGGAAATGACTTAAGATTTCCATTGAAATTAGTCAATATTTAACCGAACGATTGTTTTATATCTTCCAAAGGTTGTCAAACACAGGTTGCTTATTCAGGCACATGATCTGCTTGGCCTCGTGACCTGGTCTTGAAATGAGTTGTGACATTTTAAGCATGTTGCAATATGATTGGGTGTAACAATATAGTAGATGTGTTTAGATTTTTTGTCTCAATATTCCAATTGTGCAATTTAACATCATGCCATTCGTTTAGTTCCATTGGAAACTCACAGAGCACCCCATGTGAGAGAATAGCCTCTGGTAAGTTGCCAGGCTATAAATGCGTTTATCATTTTTATGCTTGTCTACCCATGAAAACCTCAATTAGTTTCAGGACTTTTTCAGGAGGGTCCTGCCAAGGTTTTTCTATGGGGGGCAATTCTTTCTGTGTATATCCTTAAAGAATAATTTTCAGATACATCTTCAAACTTGGCAGATGCGGACCCTGACGTGAGCACACAATGACCTCTTATAAATGATATCAGGGGATATTTAACGACCACTGAAGCGGACCGCTTATGGATACGGTTATCACACCTGCAGTAATAATCATGGCGACCACGAGATGCGGACCATGAACCTCTGCAACTAGCAGGGAATGCGCTACGATTGGGCCATGTTGGTTGATTGATAATCAAACTGAAATTCTTTTAGTCTTGATAGCTGGCACTACACCAGATAAAAACAAAATGTTATATGGGAAACATACCAATGAATAACAATTGAATGATTACCAATCTATATAATTACAATACCCTCCCCCTCTTTGCCTCGAATCACTGCACCAGATTGAATTAAATGGTGACGTCACCCTGCTGCTGCTCTATTTTAGACCGGGAGCAACAGGAGAGCTTCACCATTCTTGCCCGATGAAGCTGATTGTAATTACCAGCGAAACGTCGTACTACTCAAATTTTAAAATGCTGTTGATTCTTTCTTCAACACACCGGTGGGCTAAAGAAGTGAATTATTTTGTCCTTGGAAAAACGTGACACATTTTTTACTATTTGGCCGTGTCGGGTGGTGGAGGGTTACAACACATTTATAAATAACGCGATCTGACCCAAAAACCTATATTATGAAAAACAAAATGTTATGGCTTTTTGCATCTTTTTTTAATCTGAGCTGATGCTAGCATCTCACTACCTTTGAGAAACTCGTTTTATCACATGTATTCCAATGTATGATATTAGTGGTACTGGCTCTTTACTCTGACATAGTATTATCCCCCAGAGTTAGTTGGCTGCCTCCATTGCAAAATTTATTTTTTTAATGAGAATTCAAATGTTGCAAATAGTGCAATTTTTCTACAGTAAAAGCCCAGCTAGCCAGAATAGTTGTGGGGGGGGGGGAGAGCTCATCAAGATAGCTGAATGGACCAGTTTGCCACAATTTAAATTACAATCAACGTAAAAACAACAGCAACCCCCTGTAATGTACATCATATGATATATTTGTGTTGTGTATGTATGTGTTAGTGCACAAACCAAATATCTTATTAAAAAAATACAGTGTGTGTGTACTGTGCACTGTGCTGCATGGAATATTAGATAATAGGAAGAATATGGCCTGCTGATAATATATTTCATGGACCACACAGCTGCTGTGGATAATAGCAGTCGTGTATGATAGGGCCATCGATAAGTGTTCTATATTTTTAAATACTTTTACTTGTTGTTTTTACGATTTCTTTGTTCTCATCGTCTTGAGCAGATCACATTTTCTTACCTAGATCCCCCCTGCTAATTCAAGTGAGCTTTGCAGGATGAGTTGTGTAGTTTAGATGACAGCAGGGTGTACGCTTTGACTATTCAAGTTTCTGCTAACAATATACAATAGTTTTGAAAAACACAAGTAATATCATTTCAATGCTTAATAATATTTGCTTTCAGAAACACTTGGGGAATACAACAAAGGTGCACCGTTTTTTTAATCTATCGTGTTTTGGGATTAACATTATTCTATGTATCAGTGGGTGGGAAAGTGCTGCTCCCTATTGTGTCGACAAGAGGTCACTTGAAGTAATCTTTTGCTATGCAAGAGTTCTGAATGGATTTTGTTTCTCTTGAAACAACACCTATAGCACGATTCAAATATAATTGGGGAAAGGATAAAACAAAAAAGTGATATTTTTAAAAATATTTAATTTGTATTGTTTTATCTTATACAGGTTGATCTCAATTTGTCTAAATGTTACATTGTTTGCGGGAAATTTGTATAAACCATAATAGATTCTTATCTACAACATTCAATGCATATACTGAGTGAATTAGTACATTTTAATTACATGTCTAATAGCCACGACACTACTGAGCATCCTCTTCATACTGCTAATTCCTAATTTCTTTATGAACCCTGTTTTTTATTTTCACCTTTTTATTGCTCAAGAACCTAGGCCCCCTTTTTGGATATTTCTACACACAGAATCTCTGGAAAACAATACATATTATGCCATACTAGTTTAGTGGCTATCCTGTTATTTATTTAAAATATGTTATCTGCATAAGGGGCCGTCACGCACCTAATCGCGCAAATATAGACAACGCGTTCTACTTAATTAAATATACTTTTTAATAAATGTTTTCTCCTACATCATCAGAGTACAGCGCCACATTAAATACGCACTACAATTACAATAGTTGAAAGCGATTTGAAGCATCTTTTATTTTTTTTGGAGGGAGGGGGCAGAGCTTTGTGACGTCATATTTGAGGGGGGGTCTGACTTTTTGTGTGACGAAAGGAGGGGGGGTCAAAAATAGTCAAAAATCGCCTGACGTCATTTATGGACGGCTCCTAACCTGTTCATACCTCCAATGGGAAAAAATGTCCTTTGAATAGAGTTATACTAAATCTTGACTTAAAGCTTTCGTGACCACCTGATGATGACCAGTTTAACACAAGCCAGCTTGTGTTGCGATCGAAACGTCGTTTTTTTGTATTAATTCGAACCTATCTATGTGACTTTACCGAAAGACCCAAAGAATAGAGCTATGCTGTTCTCCCAAGCTTTCAGAGCAGGTGTGTTGTACATTGGAGCAGATGTGCATGCAAAGATGCAAACTGGTACATTTTTTTTATTTTCTTTCTAAATACTCCCGATTAGGAGGCATGCTTTTGGGTTATGCCCTTATAATTGGATATGCCTTTATGAAAAAGGTGGTAATGTCAGACCGCACTTTATCGGGTGATGGACTTTTGTCATTTGACAGCTGCTAAGGAAGATGATCCTTTTTCTACACTAGATCATGTTGCTTACACATGAATGGTAAGCCGTGACAAAGCATTTTTTGTAAATTATACCATATGGATTCGCCAAGGTTTTATACCCCATAGTCTAATGATACAATTGTTCTGTTGCCACCTGCCTAAACTATACTTTAGTAATCGGAGGCCAAACCCTTAGGTAAAATGAGTACCACTGAAATGGTAGAACAAGATGGGGCATTGAAGCTGAGGCTTCATGGGATGAAGAGTATTGTCTTTTGGAAGTATCTTTGGAAGATTGTGGCTCAAGTGATTGTTCTGTGGTGATACGTGCATCTCTCATCAACAAGGACCTGGGTTCGATTCCTGACTCTGAGTTTGAAGTTTGTATCTTCTTGTCCTTTCCTGCATGGGTCGTCTCCTTTGAGTTCTCTGGTTTCCTCCGATAGCTTAAAACATCAAATGTGTACTCTTTGGTTCTTTTGGTAAAGTCACGTAGGTATAAAATAAAATAAATCACGACGTTTCGGGCGCAACACAAGCGTCCATCATCAGGTGGGAAAGCGTGACTTTACCGAAAGAACCAAAGAGTATGAATTCCTGCAGTCACAAAAGCTTCAAATCAAGACATCAAATGTAATCGATGTTGGCCAGACATCCCAATGCAGGACCCTCCTGCAAAAACGTATTTTCACTCTGTGTGGCTTTCCTGGGTAAATATGTAATTATTGTTAAAGTTATAACCTCTTCGCTTGCGTGTTGAAAAACGTATTCTTATTTTCAGAATCGTGAATATTAATTTTGAATTTGTTTTTCTCTCTTTCCACCAGGCGGAGGCAGTAATGAGTGGACAAACCCTGGTGATTCCCATTGTGCTCTGGGGCAGACAGGCACCTACGCACTGCATCTCTACCCTTCTACTTACTGAAGACCACAAGACATTGGTCACAGGTTGCTATGATGGTCAGGTCTGCCTCTGGGATGTCACCCCAGACCTCCAGGTACGTCTTTAAATCATTTGAGAATCTAGTATGTCATGGGACCTCCTTTGCCAGTTCAAAAATATGAGAATACGTTTTTACCCTTTTTTCTGGCAACAAAACAGGTGTTAAGATGTTAAAACACCAAACTGAAACCTTTTACAAGGAATCATGTCTGCATTAACCACAATACTTGTGGTCATTACTCTCATAGTGCATTGTCTTTGTGCTGTACGCCTTTTGGCGTCTTCTGGTCTAACACCTTTTGAGACTATGCTCCAAAGAAAGCTGTCTCTGGTGTGGACCAATCAGTTTCAAAGCCAGTGCATATATTATCAGAGTGTTTTTTGTTTGCATTCTGACCACAAGTATTGGGGTTAATGCAGACATGATTCCTTGTATAAGGTTTCAGTTTGGTGTTTTAACATCTTAACACCTATTTTGTTGCCAGAAAAAAGGGGAAAACCTATTTTCAATGTAGTATGTATGTTATCACTTAAGCTAATACATTTTCAGGTATCAGTTTAATAATATGTATTTCAACATTCCTATAATACAGTTTTTTTTGGGTTAGATCGCATAAATATATTAATGTGTCGTTTAACCCGCCACCACCCGACACATCCAATTAGTAAGGTTTGTCACGTCAACAGAGCATTTAAATTCGTTACTAGTACAGCACACCAGTGTGTTGAAGAGCAAAGCCGCAACATTTACAATCTGAGAATGACGTTTCACCAGTAATTACAACTAGCTTTATCAGGCGAGTAAGCTAGTTGTTTCGTTCCCTAAATAGATGGGTAGATGTGATGGCATCACTTGTGAGCACTTCTTGAGCAAGGTGGGGGGAGGGATTAATGAAGGCATATAAATGACAATGGGATATCCATTACCGGTTGGGTTATTTATATGGTACCCTTAGGTTTTTTCGGTAAAGTCACGTAGGTAAAAAAAATGTTTTGGTTTTTTCGGTAAAGTCACGTAGGTAAAAAAAAATTTTCACGAAAGCTTCAAATCTAGAATTATTTATATGGTAATCAACATACATTATGCATGCACATTATGCAAGCCCATTGTTCTTGTATCTCCTGTCGATTGTGTGTACTTAAAATATCCGTACCAATGGTAATCCCTATTGAAGTATAGGGCATGCATTTAGACAATGCATTATTTGATAATTCGCTTCCAAGCAGCACTAAGTCTGTAGATATCCGAACGATTCAAATTATTTTTATTTCTCGGAATTTCAATAGATTCTTTGATTATCCCTGGCCAGTAGCAACTAGTTTTTCACAGAACTTCAACACTATCCAAATCAATTTAGTGTCCTTGTTGGCACGCATGTTTTGCCACTACTGACAGTTGTATTCGGGAGTATTTAATACTTATTTGGTGTTCTTTTAGTCTCGTGCTGATCATTCGTCCTGTTTGCCCAACATAGCATTTGCCACAAGTGCAATTAATTTTCTGTTTATAGCTTCAGTAATACATGTTTAGTACCAGTTATTAATTTCTATATTTTATGTACCGTGCCAAATTTGACTCTTGATGTTTTGTTTTTCCAAACCTCTGGATAGTTTTATCACCCCAACCTTGTATGGTATTTTAATAGTTTTAATTACTTGCTCACTTTCAACCCTCGTGTTATTTGATTTGGTTTTGGCATTCAATGCCCTGTTGATTTGTGCATCATAACCATTAAATTGCAGTGCTTCTTTCACAGGTTTAATTTCACTTCTCAGACTATCACCATCTGACACTTTCTTAGCCCGATGTACGAGCATCTTGATGAGAGAGAATCTGTGCATTCCCATATAAGTGGGGATTTTACTGGTAGGAACCTCTGGTTACACCAGCCTACAGAGGATTATTGTGTCCGTCCATCGTGCAGGGAGGGGCTGGATGGGTAGGGAGGGGCTGGGTGGGGAGGGGAGGGAGGGGCTGGGTGGGGAGGGTGGGGCTGGGTGGGGGGTGAGAGGGGTGGGGCTGGGTGGGGAGGGGCTGGTCACCCCGTGGTGCCCTTATAAAACTCAATGTTTAATCTACTCAGGCCGGCTTGTGCCCGCCCTCACAGTCATGCATATTTGCGGAATACACCACGCCGCCGTTGACCCTGGCTATTGACCGAGCAACCCAACGTTCCTACCAGCTTCCTCCGCAGGAATGTGTACATTTAAATGAATGTAATTACTACACAGTCAATGTATGACCCATGTCTTGTATGTGTGAGCATTTTACATATGAAATTTAAGTTGAAGCAAAATATATATTTAAGGTAACAATATTTTATATTTAGGAGCTATGATAATGTATAAATATCAGCATGAAAGACTACATGTGGATTCATGCTTTTACCTTTAGTTTTGGACATTAATTAATATTTTACTTATTAGATTTATTTGAAGAAAATTAGTGAGATAAAGTTCCCTAACCCTATGATCTAAATGCCCCCCCTAAAAAAATGTGGTAGCTGCATAAAACAAAATTCTGGTAATATGAATAATTTAGTATTACTGGTATTTAAGGATAAGTGAGTACATTTTGTCACCAGAGATTGGGGACTGCGTGGTTCCCAGAAATGTTTGCATCGGCTGAGTGGTCTGCAGGCCAAAAAAGTTTGAGTAAAACTGTCCTAGATAGATGCTGTACTATTTCTGTCTGCTACAGCAGTAGTTTAACGATTTCAACATGATCTATATATTTACTTTATTGATCTGGTTAAGGCTTTGGATATAATTATGAGGCCAGAGTTTTTTTTATTGTTCTCCATGCTTTAGAGGTCCCTGATTTTCATATAATTATGATGATGGACAGACCAGTTCAAACTGCATGGCCATGCCTTGGAGCCGTTTTTTGTTCATCATGGGGTGCAACAGAGATGTCCTATTTCAATATTTTTTTGGCTGTGTAGTTTGCGAATCCTTCTTTGGCTCTAACAATGGAATATACATCTGGTAGAGATACAATATCAGTGTAATTCCTCCATCTCCTACCTGCCTACCAGGTAGGGTGCCCTCTAGCCAGTAGGGCATTGAGGCAGGAGGAGTAGGGTCCATGGGCATGAAGAAAGCTGCCACTGAGCACTGAGTGCTGGCAGGCACTGATCTGCATCAGGGTACCACTCTCACACAAACACTATGGTAAAAATAGAACTCAATCTTACCTAATATATCCTTTTCTCTCTGCATCTCCATTTATCTCTGCATTTCCTTTTTATCCGTCTCCGTTTGTCTCTGTATCTACTTTTTATCTTTAGCTCTGAGAGAGATATGTGGAGCTCAGCATTAAATATTGCACATTAGCAATGTATTTCAAATACGTTAATCCCCAGCTAAACGTAAGAGACGCAATCCTGGAAATATGCTACTTCACTGAAAATTACTTAAAACGATCTCTAATTTCCCATATAAATAATGTCAAAATCAGGGGTTGCATTCCTAGCTGATATTTCTGGAAAAATGTTTTGTTACTAAATGTCATCAAGCGTACAGAAATGCATATGATAAAAAGTTGATGTACATTTTCACTTTTAATAAGTAGAAATAATTGGATAAAACTTACCAGAGATGGTTTAAAAGCTTTCTGATCAAGGCCTCTCGGGGTTTAGGAGTGGTGGATTTATGCAAACAAAGGGGCAGGATCAACTGCCTTCTTCATCTGACAATGAAGCGGAAGCTCCAGGAATGTTCACCAGAGGATCCCGGCTTTCTTCTGGGATTTTCTCCGAACCTTCTGGCTTGATAGCAGAGCATTTCAAAATTCTGTCTAAAGACACCTCGACATAATTTTTCTTATTCTTGTTTTTTTTCGGTAAAGTCACGTAGAAGGGAAACAATTAAATAATAAAAATATAAAACAATATTGTTTTATATTTTAAAAAAATATTAAACAATATTGTTTTATATTTTTATATATTTTATTTAAAATAAATATTTAACAATATTATTTTATATATTTTATTAAAAAAATATTAAACAATATTGTTTTCTAATTTTATATATTATTGTTTCCCTTCTACGTGACTTTACCGAAAGAACCAATAATATGAATCCCTGCAGTCATGAAAGCTTTAAATCAAAATCATTATTTTCTTATTCTGCTGGTACAGCTCCTTGTAGCAGTAAATGCCAGGTATTTATTTTGGTATTGGTGACGGTGGTTGACGTTTCATTTCATTGCCTTCTGCTCGTTGTTCTTCCAGCTGCATCAGATTCTCATCAGACAGGTCCTCACCATGGGACTCGAGCAACTCCACCACATTCGACTCCTCCACATTGTCAGTCCACTTATTTTGCAATGTAGTACTGGTTGTGAAATAACACATAATGGATGTATAATGACCCAAGTAAAGCATAGTGGTGACGAGATGGGGGGGGCGTGGGTTCAATCCCGGCCCTGGCGCCTGCATATTTGGAGTTTGCATGTTCTCCCCATGGTCGCGGGGGTTTTTCTCCGGGTCCTCTGGTTTTTCCGTCCCCCTTTAGAATCATGCGTTTCGAGTATTTGGCTGCGATACAATTCCACATGATAAGCCACTTCGTTGAGTTATCATTTAATTCCAGGTCGCTTCTGAAAAAGAGCTATATAGCTCAATAGGCCTTACCTCGTTAAATAATAAAGAGTTTAGTTGAGTAAGTCTCCAGGTTGTGGAAGATCTGACTCACGGAAATTTTCCCATAAATCATGTAAAAAAAAATGCGTAAATTTTTGTGTTATTTATGTAAGCGCAAATAGCGCAGCGCGGCGAGGTTGCGGATGAATACCGCGGCGAGAGAAGTAAGGCAAGGCCGCCTTACGCCTCGCTCCACCAAAACGCCGCCATCACCTAGCCCAAGCTTCACTAGGATTAGGGTAATAAGAATTGTTTTGTAGCGTCACGTATTTCTCTTCATTTTGTAGCATTACGTAATTGTTTTCTATGCTTAGAACTATATATTGTTCCCCATGGTTCTGTTGCTAGTTTTCTAGCCTAATGCACGGTAAACGGACATTTTGAAGTAAAATTGGAATCATCGAGAGTATTCTATATGAATAAAGCGCTCTACCTAGCATTTACCTGTTATAAATCTTTTTCATGTGTAGTACCCCAGTAATTACCCTGTAGTCGGGTAATTTTGTATGGGGTAAGGGTTAAAGGTAGGGTAAAGGTAGGCTCGTTGTTTTTACTTTGCTGAGGCCTACTGGGAGCACAGCAGCTCCTACAACCTCGTCTCCCACCGCTGCCTTGTAGTGGTGTAATGACCCTCTGTGCGCTGGTTCGATTAGCACTCACTTCTCCAGCAACGCATCTTGAGTGCTAATTAAGGTCTGCCTGTACTGGTCTGTGTTAAAGGATTTGTTGTACTTTTTATAATATAAATCATGCAAAATCTTCCCTGCTCAAAAATTAAAACCAGCACATCTAGGCTGTTCTGATGCAAAACAAAAAATAAAACTTCTACCGCATTTCCCTGCAGTTCCGCATTAGCCCCACCAGATTTGGCGCATCGTGATATGCAGACCACGATGCATTTTAAATCTGCCGCATTTCACCGAGCCTTCTGCAAACCTATTTATTTATTGATAAAAGTACTCTGTATTGCAAAGGGGCCCCATGGCTTCGCAATGCGAACCCTGTAAAATGTCAAAATAGCGGAGCTGCATATAGAATTGCGGAGCAGCAGAGAGAAATGTGAAATGTCTGGGATTGAAAATCATTCTCGGACATTACACTTCAGGAAACTGAGGTAAGATTTCTATTTTTGATTTGCTATTTTTTTTCCTTTTGCATCAGCATAGCTGTGTGCTGATGTGGTTTGTTTCAGAAGAGAATAATTTAGCATTTTTTAGACGTGTTATCAAGAAAAAAAAGCGAATTTCAGGATCAACTGTCTCGCTGATTTAGGAGGAACTTCTGGTAATTCTCGAGTTGTGAGAATTTGCGGATTATTGGAATGGGGTTATTAGAAATCTTGTATGTGTTTTTGTGTTTAATAATAAAAAAATACATCGGTAATACATTGGTCTCGTAAAGTGCCAATGTATTTGTTGTTTAAGTTGTTTTTGTCCAACCTACAGATCACTCCACGAGCCTTGCTGTTTGGTCATTCTTCAGCCATCACTTGTCTCAGCAGGGCGAGTGATGGGCTTGAAGAGGTCTACATCGTCAGTGCATCTGAAAACGGGTCAGTAGCAGTCATGCCAATCTTATCCACAGCACTTGAACATAAACACATTCCTGCGGAGGGAGCTGGTAGGAACGTTGGGTTGCTCGGTCAATGGCCAGGGTCAACGGCGGCGTGGTGTATTCCACAAATATGCCCGACTGTGAGGGCGGGCACAAGCCGGCGTGAGTTGGTTAAACGTTGAGTTTTATAAGGGTAGCACGGGGTGACCAGCCCCTCCCACCCCCTACCCAGCCCCACCCCTCCCACCCCGCACTCAGCCCCACCCTCCCCACCCAGCCCCTCCCACCCAGCCCCTCCCCACCCTCCCCACCCAGCCCCACCCAGCCCCACCCTCCCCACCCAGCCCCTCCCCACCCTCCCCTCCCCACCCAGCCCCTCCCTGCACGACGGACGGATGGACACAATAATCCCTTGTGGGCTGGTGTAACCAGGAGGTTCCTACCAGTATTACTTGTGTATCACAGTCGGTCATAAACCTTAATATATATAAATAATATGTAAATAGTTCACTCTCAATTATCCCTTGGCAGATTATCCAGGTAGGGGATTAACCGCACTTATCCGCATCCTTTAACGCACACCCTGGTTCTAGTCATTGCCCCTCACTCGTTGCTGGTCAGTGAGTTGGTGCCTCCATCGGCAAGTAAACCTATGAGTTTGAGAAACATTTAAAACTGATGACGCATGCTACGTCTTTCATTTGGCTTCCATTCTGCGGAGGTAAATAAACCTGTTTTGCCGTCTTAATTTACATGGATTTTGCGCTATCTGTGCGTTTATTTTATCCGAAACACTCGTATGCAATATTACCCGCTTGCCTGTAATGAATGGAAGCCCAATTAATGTGCTAATGGTGTGAGGAGGAACGGTTTAAATTTATATTTTTCACTTTTGTATTGAAAAAATAAGGTCGCAGATGATCTGCCAGTGAAATTATTGACCCACAATGGTAGGCTATTTAATCAAACAATTGAATAGTAATAGTGATTGTGTTGAAAGTTGTATACAGTAATCCCTCGATTATTCGCGGTTCAAGTTTCGCGGCCTCAGTGCATCGCGGATTTTTCAAAAATATTATTCGAAAAATAAAAATTCAAAAATACCGCCATATCGGCAGCCGTATTGCGGAAAACAGCGTTGTTTCATCGTGATGCGCAAGAGAAACGGTTTCCCAGGATGCCAGACAAAGAGAGAAACTCTCTCAAAGGCTTTGTACATACTGTAACCACGGGCACTCAGACAAGGCACGTGATTGGTTCCCGGCGCGACATCGACGAATGAGAGCACGAGTGGATGTACAGTATCCCGTGAGCTGATTGGCTGCGCATCATAATACGTATCGTATGAGAGAGAGAGAGTGAATGTATAATATTAAGGTTTTATAATTAAATAGATTTAAGTAAAATATATATATAAAGTATAAATATACATATTTTAAACATTCTGGTACCCACACACACATATACGGAAATTCCTAGGGGGGCCAATCCTACTTCGCGGATTTTCACCTATCATGAGGGGTTCCGGTCCCCATTAACCGCGATAAACGAGGGATCACTGTATATGATTGCATGCTTAGTGGGAGACTGGTATAGTAGCTGCAATTGGTACAATTGATCATATTTGTCAGTAGGTATTGTCCATAAAAAATGCATTTGCACTTCAAAAAAATATGAACAAGCATGCACACATCAACACATAATCAGCTATTTTTGTTAACTCATTAGGTGGGTTTGAAAAGCTGGTTTGAATTGGCCACGTGGTAGACAATTGATGTGGAGCAGTTGTTACTCTAAAGTCTGCCCTCCACATGCCGCACTTAGCTGTGTAGAAATGGCTAACACATTCACAATTATTAACTTTTTTCTTTCAGAGAAATGTGTCTAAGTGATGTAAGTGATGGACGTTGCCTTGAGTTCACGAAGCTTGCCTGCTCTCACATAGCAATCCACGTGAGTATCAGTCGTCTTGGAAATTGCACACTGACCAAAGAAGTCTGGACATTGCATGTGACACCTTAATATTTTTTGCACCTTTTTTAAAATATATATCTTGATGGAAATGTAATTGTGATATGTACAACACATTTGTATTCATTGCTTATTGTTAGGAATTTTTTTTATTTCTGAATATTTCATGATATTAATATATGAACACTTACCCGTTAATGGAGTTGCATTGCAGCATGAGACACAACACCTTGTAATCCATAGAGGTAACATACGCATCATTTGGGCTCTCGTAGGTTTTAAATGGACTTGCACAGTGTGGTGTTGTTGTGATACATAAGAGCCCTTGATGTAACTTGTCAAATTACCACAGCCATGAGGACGTGAGCCAGCCCAGTTCACAAACAGGGAAGCTGTGTTCAGCGTGGATTCGCAGAGCAACTTACAGGAATCACATGACTCAAGTGCTAGATCACATGACTCACAGCCAGACGTGTTCACATAGACATTGGCACCCGAGCCATCCTCGGAACCAGTCCATGATGCTACTAGATAACGTCGACGAGAGATTCGCATTCCTGATTTTATTTTGAAAAATGCCCGAGCCTAGGTTAAGCCTTGTGAAATATTGCTTTGTATATGTATGACCGCTTCCCCCTGTGAAGCTGCACAGGAGGACTGGAGCAAGAAACAAGTTGGGTTGGGGCATTCTTAGAAAATCCCAGAATAGTTTGGGCCCAATGTTTTAATGACCGTGGAAACTTAGCATAATATGACTGAATCTTTTCTGTAATTATGTTATCATGTGACCGCCCATACTATCTTGCCATAAACCATTAACATGTTGTGTGCTGTGTGCATATTCTCTGTTTTTTCAGTATTATCAGAGCACAAGCAGACACACACAAATAGGCAGATTGTTGTGTTATGGCCACTATCCAGAAATCCTCGTCATGGATGCCAGTAGTCTGAACATACTCTTCACCCTCGTTTCCAAGATTTCTCCAGACTGGATCAGTGCTATGACAATGGCTTTCTCTTCACAAGCACAAGGTTGGTAAAATATCTCCATATATATAAATGGCAAAGTTTTGAAAATGTGTGTCTGTCCAAAATGTTTAGCGTACTTCCCGACATGCAACAAACTGGAAATTTGCCATGTGGGTACTTTCCAGACTGTACACCATGCAAAAATTATAAAAATACACTTGTTTTTTTTGTTGGGGGGGGGGGAGCTCAATAATGCAAAGAAAGTGAGCTGTGACGTCAAATCTGTCACGTGACCCGCGCATGTGGAAGCGTAACGCATTGTAGCGTAGCGGTTAGTGCGCTGCGGTATGAACCCGGCGACCCGAGCCCGATTCCCGCTCACGGACACCACCGGTGACGATTATTTTAACCGCTCCTGGGCCTCCCCTAGGTCGACTCAGCCTCAAACGAGTAACTGGTGTGGTGTGTGAACATCGCCACTGGGGAGACAAAGGCGGCCGGGCATCGTGAATCCAAGTCCTGGGCTAAGCCGGGTAGTAAAGCTAGTTATGTATAAACTGTCCAGTATTCCCTCGTTATTTGCGAGGGATGCATTCCGGAGATACTCGTGAATAGCAAATTTTGCGTATAATAATATTGGCCAACAAAATCGTACACGCAACATCTGCAGATGCTTCTAAAGCTTCGAGAAGTTTTCTCCCTCACCCCTTTAGCTCATCAACTTTCTGACATCACATTCTATCAAATCACGTTCTATTAGTTCACTTGATCTCTCATCACTTTAGCTCATCACATTCGTGCATCGCATTCTTTCTCATCACTTTTTCTCTCATCACTTTCTATCATCACTTTCTTTTATAAAGTTCCACATGCGATTCGCGGACAGCAAGTTCGTGAATAATGAGGGAATACTCGATGTGAAAAAGAATGCACACATTTGACCATTACTTGCTGTATCCCAGTGGTTATGAGGTTTGAACACACATGGTAAACAGCATAATTTGTACGTATGTATTTTTGTATATATGTATCTATCTTTGCTTGGAGACATTATCTTACTGTTCTACCAATTTCATTGAATGAGTTGTCACTAGAACCTTAAACCCAATCGTTCAGATTCTTGGCCTGGGTGCTGCCTAAGCACTCTACCATTTAAAATGATGATGCATCTCACAGCCGCATTAAAAAAATTGGTACAACAAATTGGTGTCTAGCATTGGAGAGGGGGCTTTTCACGCTCTATTTCATGAACGAGTTGTCGGTGATGGTCAGGTTATGATTCATAATTGGTTACTTTTGGGTTAGGTGGTGTGAAAATGTGTCGTGAACCCTCCTTCACCTCACACAGCCAATTAATGAAAGTGTCACGGGAACAAAGTTGCCAAATGTATTACAGCTGCAGCAGAACACTAACTTACCTATATGTTGAAGATGTAATTTAATAATGACAGTGGATTGATATTTGATGGTTTGCAATTGGCAGGTCAGGTAAGTGTAATAAAGTGAATATATTTAGCCAATTGTGAAAATAGGATATCCTTAATTATGTTAAAGGTTAATTTAGTTTATTCATATTATGGGAATTAGCACTGAGGAATTAGTGAAAAAAATACATGGTTGGTGTACTAATTGGTTACGTTATTTAAGTTATTGATTCAGCCTAAATGGCTAAGAGCAATCAACTCTAATTATTAAATTAGAACAAGTGCTGTAACTGTGTCGATGCCATCATGGCATCTACTTAAGGACCTGGATCATGAAGTGCTTTCACCCGAGATCTGAGCCCCTGTTAACAGCCTGATGAGGCTGGATGTAATCTCCAGCAAAACGTCGTTACCTATGTCAATTTTGTGAGATTATTCTACACACCAGCGGTGCTGTGAGCGGTAATACATTTGACGTGTTTTATTTAAGGGACATTTTTTTTATATCATCTATATATATGTAAAAAGGAAATGTGTGATTATGTGTGTCTGTTCAAAATGTTTAGCGTACTTCCCGACATGCAACAAACTTGAAATTGGGCATGTGGGTACTTTCCAGACTGTACACCATGCAACATTGTATTTTTTTTGGGGGGGGGGGGGGGGGCAGTAATGCATATATTTTGCACGGCAATTGAGCTGTGACGTCAAATCTGTCATGTGACCCGCGCATGCGCAGTGGTTAGCGCTACACTGCGCTATGAACCCGGCGACCCGAGTTCGATTCCCGCTCACGGTCACCACCGGTGACGATTATTTGAACCGGTCCTGGGCCTCCCCTAGGTCGACTCAGCCTCAAACGAGTAACTGGTGTGCTGTGTGAACATCGCCACTGGGGAGACAAAGACGGCCGGGCGTGGTGAATCCAAGTCCCGGGCGAAGCCGGGTAGTCAAGCTCGTCAATAATATAGGGTCGCGAAAGCCCTACGTGTTCAACTGACATTTTTATTAGTTGGCTGTGTCGGGTGTGGGAGGGTTTTACACATTCTTGCACAGTTTTACACAACAGAAACCAATTATGCATCGTAATATTGGTCGTGAAAGCCTGCATGTGAAACGGTCAAGTTAGTTGACGACTCGTGAGTTGTAACACGAGTGGTGAATATCTGACGAGAGAGTCAGGTGAGTTGTCGTGTGGGAAATTCACCCCGTCAAAAGAGGAGGACGGCTTTTATAGCTTGCTTCCATACCCGCATTCCCAGTTTCTGTAGCACTCTACTTCCCCCCCCTCCCAGGCCCGCTCCCAGCGCCGGCATTGTGTCTCACTAGCCGTGTCTCAACAGGAGTCACTCTCCCCCCCCATACTCCACACTCCGCGCCCCCTGCATCTCCTCCCCCCTCTTACCTTATATAATCGCTTGTCACAAACAGCTCTCTTTGCCCACTACAGTAATTTTTGTTTCTTACTGTGGTTGTCCCACCTGATGATGGAAGCTTGTGTTGCTTCCGAAACGTCGTGATTTAATTTAATTATTTTTATTTTATAATTTTTGTCTTAATTTTATTTTTTCACTTACGTGACTTTACCGAAAGAACCAAAGAGTATGGTTTAAATTAATTATATTTGCCTATATTTTTTTGTCCGCTGTGAATATATTACAGAGGACAAAGTGATCGCTGTGTCCGTTTCCGGAAATCTTAAAGTCTGGAATCTGAAAAACATTTCTAATAAGTTGCAGGTGAGTACAATCGTGAGTTTTAAGTATTTTAATCGTTACAATATATTACGCACTTTAATATGCCATGTTAATCGTAATGATTAAGGCTTTTAAATAGTGCATGCACTAAATGATCCAGATATTTTAAACACAAATATCTGGATTATGCAAATATCGAAGTTGAAAAACAATCAAGGTTGGTATAGTCCTTATCTGCCATGTGAAGGGTGTGATTTTGTAGGAATGGTTATCATGATTACGTTAACTATACTTTTGCACCATGCACCCCACCAAATGTGGACCTCACCCGTTCTGTCTGTGTTGGATAGTGTTGGACCCCTCTCACATGCGTGGGCTTTCTACGGGGGCTTTTATTTTCACCAAGATATAAACACTCATTAATTGACCCATAACACCTTAATAATCACGCTGAATCTACTTTGTAATTGACATAATTACAGTTAAATAGACTCTCTACAGATTATATTATCGAATGATATTGCAATTTAAAGAATACAAAAATGTTCTCATTCTTAACTAAACAATGCTTTCGTGCTTATGTGTACAGAAATGTGTTTTCCAAGATGTTGTTTGTTGTTCCAGATAGGAGAGATATTGCATGAGGAAGAATCAAAGCCAATTCACTGCACCGACTGCCAAGACATCTGTTTCTGCTCCTTCACATGCCGTTCGTTGTTACTGGTCTCCACATCATGTTGGATGGTAACGTTTGTCAACGTTAAACGTTTTATTTTGCAAGTAATGGAATTTCATAACGTTTTTTCTTCTTCATACATTTCTTGTGTAACAGATGGTAAAACCTCTGGGAAGCTGTATTAATTGGGGTAAGAGCCTTTCTAGTGATGGGGGTGTCTAGCATACTGCAGTTGATTTGCTTTTTTCAGAATTCATCATCATCATCAGCCATGATCAGTCCACTGCTGGATGAAGGCCTCTCCAAGCTGCTGCCACATCTCAGTCTTGCAGTCGCAATCTCTCCTGCGCGTGAACTACTTTTATCCCTCCAGCTACTCAGTGGACATCCTCTCAGAATTGTTCAATTCCTTAGCTGCTGCTCCGTTATCATTTAAAAGTTGTCATGTAAAGCAACCATAATCACATATTTTTTTAGTAAACTCTACTATATACACAATATACATAGACATAAAATGTAAAAACGTAAATATCTTGGGAACAGTAGCCAATCGGTTGGTTTAATTGTCATATTTGAATTTAGCACCTCAAAATCCATAATAAAGCACATTTCATCTCTGAAGCAGATGACATCTAAAAAATTGTCGACCAGTGTTATTGTTCCTCACCTCGGAGCATCATCCCTCGTCCTGGCTATCCCTGCCCCAAGCCCACTTGTTATAATAGTTTAAATTGTGTCATTAACCTTGAGTATAGTCCGCATCTCCGATTAGCACGGTTGGATATGTATGGTGCAAAATAAGTTCACTAGACATTCCCTTATCCATATTATCCTCTTTCTACCTCTGTAATTTCAAGCATGCATCTCCATGCTTTGCACACCGTTATATTTTTGATATATGAACCATATGTGATAACGGGTAGAACATACTGATTAAAACCATTCTTCTCAATGCACATTGTGAAAAATTACATTATCAAGTGCCGCTTTACAAAAAGAAAGCATTTCAACCTTCTCTCATCCATCTCTTTGTTTCATCATTTTGATTCCAGTCAGCCTTCATCAGGTGAGTGCCAGCTGGGGAGACTTGTAGCAGTTTGGGGTGCTTGGGAAGCCTCCCCACCAGGCTTCGATGCCTCCTCCTTGCTCCCTTTGCCATGGGAGCACTCAGCTGGCCAGCCCCAGAGATTAACCGGTGCCATAGGTCGACTGTCTGAGATAACTGGCCGATGCAACACCTGTGCCCCCCCTACTGTGCCAACTTTCTGCTTTAGCCGCCCAGCGCTCCGCACGTTGTTGTGAGCATTGCTCCACTGCCCTCTGTTGTTGTTGGAGGGCTACTGCCTCCAACTGCCCAATAGCCTCCTTCATGAGCCTATCTGAACATCGATGGTACTACCCATCGGCAAGTCCACTCAGCTCCACATCCTCTTTTACCATATCACTCCATCTCTTATCTAGCCCGTGCTGCTCCTTTTTAGCCCCCTCTATCCAGCTGAACAAAAGCTGTTTAGGCATGTGGTGGCTGGGCACACGGGCTACATGACCCACCCAACTCAGCCTTGCCTGGCGGAGGAGTTCACCGATGGGACTTTGTCTATATCTTTCAAGGATTTGTGAGCTCAAAGAATCCAGCCTGGTTAAACCCAGGATGGATCATAGGCAGGCCAGCCTAAATGTTTCTAACCGAGGAAGATGTTCTATTAGGGGGGTCCAAGGTTTCGCAAGCGTAGAGAAGGGAGGGCATGATGATGGCCGAGAAGACCTGAAGCTTCGTGTGGAGCGACAGATCAGGTAGCTTCCACACAGCGTTATGCAACCTATGAAAAGATAATGCCACTCGACTGATTCGGAGTGAGACCTCTGCTGTCAAACTGGAACCAGTCATGAGCACACTGCCCAGGTATGTGAAACTCTCCACTCTGTCCACAACTGCCCCATCACCAATTGGGAGTTGTGGGGGTGGAGTGTCTGATGGTACAAAATACCCAGGCAGGTGCTTAGTTTTGGTGGTGCTGATGGTAAGGCCCAGGTTCAGCAGCAGCGCCTCCAGCAAATAAATTTTAGGCACCATGGTCCACCACGTCAATCTGCAGAGAGAATGAAGCAGAACAATAAAGGAATGGCATTTTTGAGAGCTTGCTATCAGGAGGCTATTCATTACCCTGTACTCGAGCTTTCTCATGAATATGCCTCTTCCGAAGTCCTGCCAGTTTCAGCGTGACCACCTCATGAACCTTACCTGTGGAGGCAAGGCGAGAGACGAGTCTGTAGTTAGCAGGACAGTTCAGGTCAAGAGAAGGTTACTTACTTTATTTTTTATTTTTAGCTCGTTGAAAGGTTTTAAGGGGTTTGAATACTGGTCTTATATAAAATGGTTATTTTGTTACTTCAACATTTAATCATTTGAATTGTCAAACATTTACTCAAGCTTCACTATAATTTACGTATTAAATTTCGATTTAAAGCTTTCGTGACTGCAGGGATTCATCTTCTTGGTTCTTTCGGTGAGAATTATTTTATTATGTTTTATTTTTATTATTTTATTACTTCCCTTCTACGTGACTTTACCGAAAGAACCAAGAAGATGAATTTACGTATTATTTAACAAATGTTACTGAAGTGTTTTTGGGGAAGTTGTTTGCATTGCAAACTTTGTTATTATTTTGACTTGTATTGCAGTAGATTGGATAGTAATGCGGTATTTCAGATATTAATTATCATGTGGTGTAATGTAAAAACTAAATTTGAAGCATCAGTCTCGTATTTCATTCATGAAGTCTACGCTATTGGGGAGTCCTACAGTAAAACCTCTTCATTTGCGAATTTTTCTTTAGCGAAATTCGATTCTTTGCGATTTTATATTTGTGTACCAGTTTAACTTTCGTGCCTTATTCCTTCAGCTATTCACGATTTTGGCAACCTCGTCATGGGGAGGGGTGTTTTTGCAGCACAGGATATAAGTGTGTTTTTTTATTTCAATCATGGGGTCTAAGCATCAAGTGAGTGGAGGAAATGAGAGCAAGAGTAAAAGGCAGGAAAAAGTTCAAAGTTTAGTTCAAAAAGTCAAGTTGCATAGACTTGTTCGTGGTGATCGTGCATCTGCTGACCATCATCATCACATCCCCATCATCCAAAGTAATTAAAAGTGCCCACATTTAAAGTAATATTTATTGATGCATTTTATTTACTCTATTTTGTTGTATTATTTCTGTTATCTATTTTTATTGTACAATTTTATTAAATATATGGATGTTATTTATGCGTACAGTACAGGATTAGTGTATGTTCAGTCAGATATGGAAACCTAATTCCCTTTTTCCCATATAAACACGGCATCTTCAGTTGCGAATTCTACTTTTGCGCAGATGTTCAAGAGCCTAACGCTCCCGAAAGTCGAGGCCTTACCTTATTAGCGAAACCATATTCTCAATGATATTTCAATGAAGATTTCTTCCCGAGGTGGTACATGCTCAGAGTTCTAAATATATATTTTTTTGCCAGGTGTTTGACGCAGGCGACTTCTCAGTCCTTTGCTCGGTGTGCTCCGAAAAAGGAGAGCGGTGGTCAGGAGGAAAGTTTTTAACTGCAGATAGTGTAATCATCTGGACAGAGGAAGGAGCAGCATCTGTGTACCGCCTGCCACCCAGGTGAGCATACACCATGTGCCATATTGCCTTCCACGCCTAACACTGGGCATACATTAATTTGCAAAACGATTCGAGTTTTTAGTTATGTAACTTAAAAACTCCGAAAAACAATGTCTCTGTGCTTCCGTGTCTCTGTTTCCATGCCTTTCTGTTGCTTGATTTTCAGCGTGAGTTTAAGGTATGTGCCATCCATGGCAAATGCTTCATTGCATATTTTTTTAGGAGTTTGTATCGCAGCGTTTCACAGACTTTAAGATCTCCAAACAGTACACCCACATCAACACATATTTTTGCTGTTTCACTGTACTGTAATAGTTATGAAGTGTAATTTATTGAATACAGTAGTTACTGTTTTTATTTGGTCAAAGATGGTATATATGTGTGTGCGTATCTACAGTATGCCAGTACTGTACGTTTGTTTTTGTGCCTTTGTCTTTTAGTCAAGTAACTTTCGAAAATAGCTTACCGAGTAGTAACTTTTAAAAGTAACCTAAGTAATTTAGAAAATTTTCACAACTAATATGAAGTGGTATTTCAGTAGCAAACATTACTTTTTTGGTACGTAATTTTAAAAAGTTACTATTTTTTTAACGTAACTTTCCCCGCATTGCTTGGGGGTCAAGCCAGTTGCACTTACACATGGGCACAACGTGTTGCTTGTATCTTGTAACTGGGATGCTCTTGACGCTGTTGCCAGAAGTAAGGAAACCCATCCACTGCTCATGGGACCCTTACCTTGCGCGCTGTGTGTACAATATGTACAAAGGTACTAACAGGGTCCAACGGTAGTGCATTCGCGGTTGAGTTCTGGCAGGCCGCCCTGGTTAATACTGCAGGTGTCACTATGTTAAAGATCTGGTGACGTCTTTTGAAAATAATAGGACAGTTTGTTCCAGCATTATGGTGCAAACTTGCCAAATTTTTAAATGTACTTGAAAATTACTTAATGGGGAATGCACATCAACCCCCCTACTGTAAAACTCCTGCAGACTGTAAAAGCATCGCACCTTTTTGGATAACCCTGCGCCATGAGAATTATATGTATGTTTTTATTTTATTTCATGTCAGACCCAACATTAGTGCAGTGTAAAATAGAGGTTATGTTTTATTTACAAATCAAAGCCTGCATGGTTTTTGAAATTCACTTAATTTAATGTATTAACGTGTATCTCTTGTAGGCCTACTTTTCCACACATACCCATGGGTATATTGTTACAGTCGTATACCTCCGTTAAAGAGGCTCACATTATTAACACCAGTAATGAATTCAATGATAAGTAAAATTATCTTGTTACTTTTTGGAAAAATGTGAAGATATCCCAACGTTATTATTCAACGTGGTTAGTTGCTCTGCTGAACGTTGTGTAAATATTCATCAATCTTATAAATACTAGGCAATGTTTAAAGTGAGCACCTCTGCTTTTGTAATGTTCATTATAATTTCTGATCGTTTCTTAGTTTACATCTCACATTGCAAGTCAAATGTGTTTTACTAGGCATTGTGGCATTAATTGTGTATATACTCTCTGTATCACATGTCTCTAATTTAGTCAGTTCACAAGAGCATTTTGCGTTAGTTTTTCGGGCAATATGAATTATACTTCGGCTTGAGATATAAAAATATACATCTAAGAACGTTGAGTGTAAGTTGCATTTTCCAAGGCCTTATGTATGCTGCACATTCATGTTTAACTTTAGCTGTGCCTCATTACTTGACATAGCTGACTGATCTGTTTATGTTTATCTACTTGTTTGCCTTATCATTTGGCCTTATAGAATATGTAATACAGTGTGCCGTGGTGTCAACAATACTTTTCAAATGACAACGCTTCGTATTTTTGCAGTTGCCTTCCGGATAGTAAACACTTCCGCAGTGACGTTGGGAAGGTCATCGACAGTTCACCCCCCAAGCGGCTTTATCGGATCACCTGCCCTCCGGATGAACAGGTTATCATTGCTCTTTCACTTATTACAGTGAATTTGGCTGTCACGGTTCCACCTGAAGACGGAAGCTTGTGTTGGCCTCCGAAACGTCGTGATTTAATTTAGTAAATTATTTATTTTCATCTACGTGACTTTACCGAAAAAACCAAAGAGTATGAATCCTTGCAGTCACGAGAACTTCAAATCTAGATTTAACATTGGTCTTGTTGTATATACAGTTACACACTGCCATTTGCACACTGCCAATAACCTCTTTATAATATATATATTTTTTTATCTGACGGTGAACCTGAATTTCGATTTAAAGCTTTCGTGACTGCAGGGATTCATCTTCTTGGTTTTTTCGGTAAAGTCACGTAGAAGGGAAATAATAAAATAATAAAATAATAAAAC
>CM025608.2:1433014-1473970 GCA_014621495.2 Entosphenus tridentatus | reverse complement strand
GCGTTGTGGCCGAAACGTCGTGAGAATTATTTTATAATGTTTTTAATTATTATTTTATTATTTCCCTTCTACGTGACTTTACCGAAAGAACCAAGAAGATGGTGAACCTGAAATCAATCATTATGCTGTGGACAGTAGTCCTAATGTGGCATGTAACAAAAAGGGTGCAAGGATGCAAATAAGCTGTGACGTGAAATAATTTTTAAAAATATTAATACTGAATGACGAGATAAAAAAGGCGGGATGTTTTGTTTTCATAATGAGTCAACCCAGTACCATCACATGTAATCTCATTTTATAACATTAAGTGTGTGTATCACCTCTAAGAGTGGCAAATTGGATGATTGGTTCAAGAAAAATTTGTGGAAGATTTCTAAAATTTATTTTCTCTAATTCACAAAAGGTGAATATGGGCATTCAGCTAAAATAATTTACAGTAAAACCTTGGATTGCGAGCATAATTCGTTCCAGAAACGTGTTCGTAATCTAAAGCACTCGTATATCAAAGCGAATTTCCCCATAAGAAATAATGGAAAATCAGATGATTTGTTCCACAACCCAAAAATACTGTATTCATATAAAAATGATTAATACAAAATACCTTTTTATATTTTTATTATTTAAATGTAATATCAAGTAATCATATTTATTAATTAAATTTAATCGTGGCTGGTGTGAGGGAGACGAGAGAGAGGAGAGGAGGGTTATTGTGTAGGACGACTTTCACTTGCAGTACAGTTACTAAAGAACAGTTAACTACACTTGGACACAAAATTTAAAAAATGCTTTACGCACACACACGTGGTCACAACACTATAGTAAACAGTATACGCTCGCACGGATGTCGACTATACGAGTGAGGCACGCCGACTGAGACCGAGCATGAATGACGATTACCCACAATCCCGCTGCGAGAGAGAGAGAAGAACCATCGGCTCAGTTGTGATCACGTGACGCTCGGCAGACAAAGCGTATACTGTACGTACTACAGTACTCGTATTACAAGACCTCGCTCGTTTATCAAATTAATATTTATTTACAATTTTTGCTCGTCTTGCAAAACACTCACAGACCAAGTTACTCGCAATCCAAGGTTTTATTGTATCTATATACAGGTGGTCTTTGGTTTACAACGGTCTGATTCACGATGATCCACATTTACGACGTTTATATAATGCCACAATGGATCGTTTTACGACACAGAAACTTGATTTACACCACATCTCCCGACATGAATTCGAACACTTTTGAACAGAGTGTCTGGTTTCCGATGTGACTTGGCATGGAGATGTTGTTATTCTCAAGTGTTTATAGGGATTTTTGCCTCTTAAACCTTGTTAAATACGGCTGATAAAAGGACAAAAACACATGGGCAAGTCATGTTTCTACTGTCTGGGAAAATAGGGTCTGATTTACGACGATCTGATTCATGATGGGGTTTTCAGGGATGCATTGTGTCGTAAAAGAGAGGACCACTTGCATTTTCTTTTCGTCTCTTTGGCTGAAAGAGCTAATGATGTGATATTTAACAGGACGTTGCAATCCATTGGTTCCTATAATGACTATCATCAGCAAATCTGAACTGTTTAAGCCAATCTCCATTTCTGTTTTTCTTTAATTCCTCCTATCCATATTCTTGGTTCTTTCGGTAAAGTCACGTAAAAGGGAAATAATAAAATAATATAAAGAAAACAATAACATTTCCCTTCTACGTGACTTTACTGAAAGAACCGAGAATATGAATCCCCGCAGTCACGAAAGCTTTAAATCGAAAAAAAATTCCTTCTATCTAATTAAATATTTGTTTTATATTCAAATGTGTTTTGTTTATTTTTTACCTGTGGTAGGGCCCATTGAGCTAAGAAGCTTTTAACCCTGGTGAGGGTATCTCCTGCCCCAACTCCTCTTCTAAATTATCCAATCAATTGGAGATGAGTGTTAAAATGGATAGCCACAGGTTTGTAAATGATCTGTACAGGTTTAAGTTGTGTGGGATTTTTCTAGGTATTTATTTTCTTTAAATACTAAAAGGAGTTGGTCCTACGCTTTAAATGTAATCCTTTGTAATAACACTTGCTTTCTCTGAGAACATTTCATTTTATTGTTCTTAAATTAATTGCACGTACATTTATGCGTAACAATATGTAACGTACCATTTGTAAATAGTTTTCTAATGATGTTTTTTTGGGGGATATGAATGTAATGAATGTACAGCAGCATATACCTTCATTTATGGACACCTGTTTATTGATGCTTTTTTTTTACACTTGTATATTTGTGATCAGCCATTAATCTGCCTGCCAGTCGTGAAGTATTTCCATGGAAAGCCGTCGTCGTCGTCGTCACGGCTACTTGTGCAAGGGGACTCTATGGGCCAGTTGACAGTTTGGCGCATACCGGCAGAACAAACGCAACATCAAAGTGGTCAGTATTTCAGCTCTTGCATAATAAGCCTTCATATCCATGAATGTTGTTCTTCTTCCAGAAGCCTCACAAACGTGTTTTTAAAATAAAAATATATGTGCAACAATTTGAATCCACCAAAATCATGACCAATGCATTTCTTCATAAACTTTCATGAAAATGGATTTTGCACTCTCCAGATGGAAGCACACAGTGGGAGATTAATTGCATTTTGGTTAAGAGCAGATTCCAGTCCAGTATATATCTATCCAAGGTAAAATGCAAGTATAGTGCAGATATCGCCATGGTAGGAAGATATCACATCCTTTATGAGGCATATGGATTGCCATTCAACTTCACGGAGTAGGCATATCACAAGGGTGCTTCACAAGTGCTGATGCATCCCAAGGTAGGGGTCAAATTAATGTTATTTGTCTCAGAAACAGAATCATATGGTTGCAGAGAGTGAGCATATATAGTACGGAGTTTGCAGAGTGGATTAACCGCGCACATTATCAATCCCTTCTGTAAGTGGCATAACGAGAGTGCAGTAGACACCCCTGTCATACACACTTACAGTCTGTCAATGTCAAGAAGCCATCCAGGCCACGGCCATGAATTCCATTGCACCTCGCCATTGCTTCAGTATGTCCACCAGATCCAGCAACTTTAGCACACCTTGCTCAGCTATTGTACAGCTAGCTACACACCTCAAACATGTATTGCAGCATCGGCCTCAGCTTGTCCGTAATGCTGGCCCCACCACTTCTCTAAACACTTCTGTCCTGCTGTACTTAAAGGGTGCTCACGAATAACACATTGCTCCTCTATATGTGATATGTGCTTGCAAAGACAAACATTTTAATACATTATGTAATATATGTGGCATAATAGGAAATACAATTATACAGCAAGAAACAATTGCTGAAGTGGGTAGAAGGACTCCCGTAATACGAGGTTGTGGTTGTCCCACCTGATGACGGACGCTTGTGTTGCGCCCGAAACGTCGTGATTTAATTTAATTTATTTTGTTTTATACCTACGTGACTTTACCGAAAGAACCAAAGAGTATGGATTCCTGCAGTCATGAAAACTTCAAATCTAGAGGAAATAAAATGTATTAATAACATTTATTTTTTACTTTTTTTTCTTCCAGATTTGGACATGACCAGACGGGTGAGTTTGAAGTCTCACTTTGAGGTGGCCGTGCCTCGTCCAGCAGGTGTCATAGATCAGTTGAGTGTGGTTCCAGGATGCAGCAAACCTCTGCTGGTGATGTCCAGCATTTACATTCCTGCCAGTGGACAGCTCGTGTGTGGCCGTGAAGATGGGAGTATTATCATTGTACCTGCAACGCAGACTGCAGCTGTACAGCTGCTGCACGGCGAACATGCATCACGCAGAGGTAACCACATCCTCTACACATAAAGAGGCAGCCGTTCAAACCTGAGTGAGACATTTCTTCGCAATACGTGGCAGTTTAGTGTAAGGATACTTAAAGGACAAAACTTAAGAACTATTTCGGATTGTTATGTTCCTGTAAAAGTGTATTTTCTTCACTTAACTTTCCCCCATCACTTCTTCGCCGACGACACCCAGATTTTATTTTTCTTACCTTCCTTTACCCCCGACAAATGCCTCCCATATTTCAGACTGATTCATCACTGTCCAATCCTGGATGTTGCACACGGGGCCCACAATCCACTACTGCGCCAGTACCTCTCCGTAACGATGCCATGTTGCCAAATCACGAATAGTCAAGGGAAAAAGGCGTGAAACTTGAACTGGTATATAAATGTAAAATCGCGAATAAACGAATTTTGCAAAAGAAAAACGTGTGTGAATGAAGATGTTTGACTGTTATATACAGGTAGTCCTCTACTTACGATGGAGATGCGTTACGACGACCCCATCGTAAGTCAAAAATGTCATAAGTCGAAGATGGCCTAGCCTACCCAGGAGTCTTAAAGAATGGTGATAATTTAGCAAAAAAGAACAATTTACAGTACCGTACTGTATAAACTATATACTTTGTGTATTTATTAATTACAATATTGTATTGCACAGTAAAATTTTAAGTAAAAAACAAGGTTAATTCTAAGCCTACCTATATCAACTGCAATTTAATAGAAAGTTTTTTCAGGAAACAATCCTATCTGCTATGAAAACTTTTAATATGCATTGAACGTATCATATCGTGGTAACCGTAAAATGAAATCGCTGAAGCTACTTATACATGCATTGAACGTATCATATTGTACTGTACTCACCAAGATCGTACCTCATATGCTGCTGCGTTTGCCTGCCGCGCGAAATTTAAAATGTTTTTCAATTTTGTCGTATCGCTATCGCCATCGTAAGATCAAAATATCTTAAGTCGGACCATCGTAACTCGGGGACTCTCTGTATGTAGTGGACTGTTTATCAGTTACATACCAGTAAGATCATTGTTATGGCAACTGTCTTAGAAGTGACTTTGTTTTTATAAGATCTGACTGATTTTAAGCAACAGCCTGGGATACACAGCCAGGTACAGGCAGCCCTCGACTTACAAACGGGTTGCGTTCCTGAGACCTGTTCTTAAGTCGATTTGTTCATATCTCGGAACTCAATATTTAATTGTACAGTGCATACGGTCAGTGTAATAATATGGGTTATGGTTCAACAAATAAGGGAAGCAATTGTTAAACTCATAAATCAGAAAAAATATTGTACATTTGCATATAATACTGTATTAGATACTTTATAGTAAATCAAACATAAAATAAAGTAATATGAAAAGAAACAAAAAATCATTTTTATTTTCACTTACCTCGAGTCTTGCTTGTCAGAAGGGGCGCGATGCTGGGACTCATTACAATCTCATGGAGCATCGCTTCACCAAACAAAATAGTTTCGCGGTTCGGTTTGTAACTACGACCGAACGTTTGCAAGTCGGATGGTTAAAAATGATGTCTTATGGACGTTCATGAGTGTGGATGATCGTAAGTCGGACGTTTGTATCTCAGGGACTGCTGTACCCATGTAGTGAGAGTTTTTAATATTTTGGGTTGCATTTTTAAGGTTTTTATCATTATAGTTGAAATTTCAGTGGTATAATTCTACATATGTCATGAGCAATATGTTGACACACCGACTTGTCATGTTTTTCCACTTTATAACAGCTGGCTTATTGTAATATAGCAAAAGCATAACTCTATTTAGACTCGTTAGTCCAGGTTTTTTTGTGATCTGTGTTGTGAATATGTAAAACTGCGCAGAGAGAAAGTCTCGTTACTTTGTTTCATGCCCTGTAAATATGTGATTTACCCATCGTGTCACGTGAGATTAGGCTGGCCACCCCACCGTACACTCCGTGGACACGAGGGCAAAGTGAGCAGCCTGCTCTACCCATATCAGCTGTCCCCTCGCTACGACCAACGTTGGCTGCTCTCTGGGGGTGTGGACTTCTCTGTGATCCTTTGGGATATCATCTCTGGAGAAATGTTGCACACCTTCTGCATCCACGGTGGCGAGATCCTACAGCTGCTCGTTCCTCCGGAAGGATGCAGTGTAAGTTCACGACACTTAAAACACTAATCGAGTACTTTTTCACCAAAATCCATACAGTTTTTTATCAGCTGCATGAGCCATGGTTTGATATTATTTTGATAATGGGACAAAATAACCAATTGGTTTTTTTATTGTGTCTTTGTTAATATATCACCGTGATAATGCATTATATTTTTAAATATACACTTTACGTTTTATAGAATATACAAAGGTGATTAAATTTTGTGTAAGAATGTACATTTTGGCCATCATCTACATACTTGATTTTAAATAATGAGTCTGTACAAATCACTCGTCCTCCCACGAAGTTTTATTTTTGGTTTGTGATGTATACTTGTTGGAACACCATAAGCATATTATTTTGTGTAATACAGTTTATTTAAACAATTTTCCAATACGACTAAGCTAACCATTCCATAACTGAAAAATAAGTAAATATTTGTTCTCTTTAATATGTGTCTTTATTATGTATGTATGTTGAACTTGTACGCACCGTACACAGCTTACGATGTTAATCGGACGTGTGGGAGAAAGACGACAAACTAAACACAAAAAGCAGTTTGTTCAACCAGTGTGATTCACAGAGGGGTCATGGACTGGAGCTTTACTTTTTATTTAAAGCTTTCGTGACGGCAGGGATTCATATTCTTGGTTCTTTCGGTAAAGTCACGTAGAAGGGAAACAATAAAATAATGAAAATATAAAACAATACAATTCTCACGACGTTTCGACTGCAACACAAGCAATCATCATCAGGTGTGAAAAAGTGGCGGTTTTTTCTTAACGTTATGGACTCATCCATCTGAACAACTGCCAAAATCGCTGTCCGTGGTGCTAACGTTAAGAAAAAAACGCCACTTTTTTCAAATTTCCTTTCTGTGTTTTTCACACCAGATGATGATTGCTTGTGTTGCAGTCGAAACGTCGTGATAATTTTATTGTTTTAGATTTTTATTTTTTTATTGTTTTATATTTTTATTGTTTTATTGTTTCCCTTCTACATGACTTTACCGAAAGTGCCAAGAATATGGAGCTATACTTTTAAAGTGTTTCAGATGTACAAAGGTTTTCCATCGTGTGTGTTAATTCCCGTTGTTATCCTTGTGTTCCTGATGAGACAGTCCCGTGTGCAGCACTGCGTGTGTTCAGTGGCAAGTGACCACTCGGTGGCCTTGTTGAGCCTCAAGGAAAGACGCTGCATCATGTTGGCGTCACGCCACCTCTTCCCTGTGCATACCGTCAAGTGGCGTCCCCTTGACGACTACCTGGTGGTCGGCTGCTCAGATGGGTCCGTCTATGTGTGGCAAATGGAGAATGGTGAGACCTCGCAACTGTTTCATAACTTAAGTGCGATAATGAGCAACGACATTTGTGAGTGCGTTTTCTGAACGCGTCGGTTTAAATGCACTATATCCCCTACGGCCTACACAACCACATGATGTTCAATGATCTCCTCAACACCAACCACAGACTTGAGTTATCCTAAATATTGGAACTGTTGAGTTATTTTACAATGTCTTGGAAACATTTACAAAATATAAAAATGTTAGGGACTTTGTTAGCAGTGGTGCATAAGTATAAACACAATAATACTCACGGCATGTTTCAATATCATCATCTTATAATTAACTACTATATTTACCCAAGAATGTCAGTGTGTCACGCGTATGACGTCACTCCACGTCGACCAGCCCCCCTCATTAATAATCATGAGCAGGTGACGTCACTCCACATTGAACAGCCCCCCTCATTAATAATCATGAACAGGTGACATCCTCCAAATGGACACTCCCTCCATTAATAATAATTAGCGGGTGACGTCACTCCACATGGGGGGGGGGCGAGGTGCCTCCTCCCCTCTCCTCAGCGTCAACTTACAACCCTCACTACAAAGGCAGAACCCTTATGTCACACAATCTCCGTAACGCTGTTGAGACATATAAGTAAAAAGGATGTCATGATGAACAAGGGATTATAACCTTTAAATGACAGGTCTGTGTCACCGCGGCCTTACAAATTGCACACGAATGTATGCAATGAATATACCACGTCGCGGTCTGCTTTTCGCTTGCAAGTTTCAGATTTACTGCAATACACCCGTCCTTGGACGGGCAAAAGGCTAGTGGAGTATAGAGAGTAGGCCATTCCTTCACATCAGAGAGAAAAGGCAGAGCGATTGGCTGATGTGCAGTTGGAGGTTTAATATACTGGGAGAAGTGATAAGGATGGCCTTTTAAATGGTCCTGGGATATTATTTTGGGCTTTCTGACAAGCACGTTCAATTAATATTGACTACCGGGTGTTGTATAGCTGTTGGAACAACAATGCTAGGCTAAGATTTTCTTTGTTTTTAAATCTCCAAGAGGCCTTTAGATTCTAATAAAAGGGTGCCTTTCTATATCCTTTGTGTGCAGGAGCATTGGATCGGTGTGTAATGGGCATCAGTGCAGTGCAGATATTGCAAGGTTGTGATGAAGCTGTTCCAGCAGCCTTAGAGAGTGCGAGCCATCCAGCAGTAAACCTGAAGCAGGCTATGGCTCGACGCAGCTTGGCCGCTCTCAAACACGCAGCCCACCACAAGCTTCACAGCCTGGCCACCAACCTGCTTGCATCCGATGTCAATGACAAGGTATTTCACATAAAACATGTTGACATCTCTTTAACATGCGTTTGGCATACTCATTTGAAAGTTTAAACTAGACAAAAGACATTTGCCTTTCACGAAAAAACAACGAATGAGTGCCTAATTATTTGACGATTGAATTATAGTTGAATTCATAAGTTATTGATTTATTACATTCTCATTTAACAATGGTTAAATTAAATGAGTGAATACTGCCTGCTATGACATGGTCCAGTAACATGGTCATTCATGAAAAAAGTGCATGGAGAAACATGGAGAAATTAGTTGATCGGAATTACACCGGGACAGAAATAGGCACAAATGGTTAATGGCATCATTCAAACTGTAAACAAAAGTGGACCTGGGAAGCTTGATGAGATGATGGCTGATGGTTAAAAATCATGGCAAAGTGACAGATAATACATTTTACGCATATGAGAGAACAAGGAAATGGAGCGTTGAAATCGGTTATTTGTGGGCGCTGCAGTGGCAAGATGTTAACTCCTTCACCTGGTGTGCAGGAGGTCGTGGGTTCAATCCCGACCCTGATTGATAACTGCGTATTTGAAGTTAGCTTGTTCTCCCCCTAGTCACGTGGGATTTTCTCCAGGTCCTCTGGTTTTTCCCTCCACATTTAGAAACATGCGTTTAGAGTATTTGGCTGCGATCAATTTCCATGTGATAAGCCACTTCATACAGCTATCGTTTGTGGCCAGATCGCTTCTGAAAAATAACTGTATAGCTGAGTGGGCTTTACTTGGTAAAATAAAAAATAGATTAGTTTGTTGTTTAGTTTTAGATTATTGCATTATTGTGAGATATGGCAGTAGCTTGGGGAGGATTTTATTCAGCACTGGTTCACCATGGCTGTTAATAATAATTACATTTTATCGTCTGTGAATACCATCATCTTATTATCCATTTATAAATCTAGTCCAAAGGGTTTTAGGGTTTTTCCATATTTAGACATGTTTCAGGAGGAAGGTTTAATTTGTCTGCACACTCGGATAGTTGATGTTAAATGCTGTCTACCTTTTTAGGATTCAAGTAAAAAACATTCACCTTTTAACTTGACGTGTTATCTTTCTGTTTTGTTGCAGGATGCGCTCCCGAAACACTCCAACACGGCACTGCTAGTTCAGGCCCTTCGCATGAGTTTGGGAGATCCGGACATCCACGTGCTATTTTTTGACGTGGAGGCTTTGGTTGTACAGTTGCTGACAGAAGAGGCATCACGCCCAGTACCTGCGCTTATTTCTCCAGACACCCTACGTAGGCCATCCAGTTTCTTGGACCGTGGAGGTTTGGCAACATCCTCTTTTCTTGCTGGGAAGAAGGCCGGTGACATATTTCAGCAGGTCAAAGATACTATCAAGGAAAATATCAAAGGTAACTACATAGTTTATCTTGGTTTGTGTGACAAAATACCGTGCCTAAATACGTGTTTACTTCATTTAGCAATATTACGGTTTTTTTTACGGTATAACACCTTCTTTGTACACCCCCCTCGCTCTGTACAGACGATGCATTCTGGGAAAAGGCCATGCATGCAGAGTGAATCCATGCAGAGGGAACCCAGTTTTGCAGAGTAGCCAAATTAGTAACAACCATTCCATGATAGGTCAGATGAATGGGTACACTGGATAAGAATATCATTGAATACCAGCTCGCTCTGCGGTATTCATCTGCAACCTCGCTACGCTGCACTATTTGTGCTTGCGTAACTAACGCAACAGTTTCCGCAAATTGAATTTTTTACATTATTTATGGGAGCATTTCCGTAAAGTTGGATTTCGGTCGACTCTGCCTCACATGAGTACCTGGTATGATGTGTAAACATCACTGGGGAGACAAAGGCGGCCAGGCATGATGCTGGCCACCCACCTCCTCGTGTGTGTCATGCCGGCCTTCATAGGTGCTCGCTAATAGCACTTGCCCCAACAGTCGGTTAAGGTTACGCTGGGGATCTTTGTCTTTGTCCGCGAGATGCTTGCATGGCAGCGATTGAGGTGCCACTGACAGCCTTGCGTCCCTCGCTAGCACCACGGTGTCAGTCAATGGTGCAGTTCTTCTGGGTCCACTATAACTACGAAAGACCAAAACTAACCACCGTGGTAGCTACAATAGTTCAAAATCGCAAAAGACATACCTGCCGATATTCACGGGTTTCCTGTATCCACAAATTGAGGTCGTCCATCTGGTCGTCCATCTAGAGATATTTAATCTCCATTCGGATGCTAAGGATTAAGCACTGTTGTGGACGTTACAGCTTAACTCCCCTTAATCTGGAATAATAATTATAATGCTCCTGAAACATGTATGTGTTACATTTTTAAGCTTGTGTGTTTAGACACAGACATTGGTAAACTATGATATCAATCCTTATTGTATTTTGATGCTTGCTGAGGACAGTTATTCACCGTACTTTTTTCCTCCAGAGCATCTGTTGGATGATGATGACGATGAGGACGAGCAAGATCAAAGTCATGATGGAAATGTGGAACGCCGGTCTCACCACTCCAAGCCTCTCACTCTACAAGGCGCAAATCTGACCATGGAAACAGCTAAGCTGTTCATGTCCTGTCTGCACACTTGGGGACTCGATCAAGCACTTGATGAGATCTGTCTCTCCAGGCTTGGCTTGCTGAAACCTCACTGCCCTGTCTCATTTGGACTGGTTTCACGTGGGGGGCACATGTCTCTCATGCTACCTGGCTGGAGGCGTCACCATGCTTCAAGTGTGTAAAATGAAATTGAATTCTCTAATCATTGTGTTGTTGCTATGACAAATGACAGTTTTTGTACGTTTGACAAGTCCTTCCAATATCTTATCGGTTCCGTAGCATCTTAATGTGAGTGGAAGTAAGTATATTTTGTATGTTGTAAATATAACTTGTGCTCAATGTTAAGAGGTGATCGCGGTCATTGCAGTTGATGTCACCACACCTCACCCACCACTCCTTTCGATTAAATCTCACAGCTTTTGCAAAGTTTGCACGTGACGTCGAAGGTCTACCCTCCACAGGGCATACCACTCTGCATCTAACGATCCATCGATCTAGTAGAATTAAATTATTGCACTCGTGATAATTGGATCAGACCATGGTTATAAGAAGCATTGATTTGCACTTCATGTAGATTAAATACAAGTGATATGTTTATGCTATATTTCGGATAATTGTTAATTCGGTTTTGTTGATTATGAAAACAAATGTTTATTTTCTCTTTTGTTAAGGCGTTATGGTTCTTTATTTCTATCCTGAGTCAAAGCCATTACTTTATTTTTTTCTTCTCTCTCCATCCAGCTTCCATCCTCTCGTGTTCTGCAGTAGTTTTTTCATTTTATTTTTTCATTTATTTGGTATAGCCCTGTGAGCCATTCAGCTCTTGAATCAGTAGTAGTAACCCCAAGCATCGTTTACGTTTTCTGCGGTTATGCATGGCCTCGCCACTTTAACATTCCTCCACTTTCCTTTATTAATCTCGGGCCTAGCCCCTCTGCATGTCATTCACCTGCCGTAGGGTTCCATCGACCTGCTACCTACGAGCCTGCACGCCATGTTTGCATGAAATTCCTTTCACACTTGCGACTCTTCAAAGTTTCTGTGACAAATTATCCATCCACCTCTCACTGAATTTTACCTTCCAACATCATACCTGGACAATAAGTAGATTCGATCCTGTTTCTTCATCCGTGTAGTCTTGCACATGAATAGCCGATGTTTGTAAAATGTCGATTCCATGTGTAAATCGACCCCTGGGTATATGAGTGAATTAATTCAGAATTTCTCTACATTTTACACCCCATTAAATATAATACAAGTGTGAAGTAAGTTGTCAGGAGATTAAAGATTACATGTTATTGTGTTTTGCCCTCAGATATTGAGCAGGAAAAGACTTTGAATAGCACCCTTGGTGTTTCAAAAGCTGTAACCACACAGCATCTGCTCTCCATCATCTCACTGTCCAACACCCTCATGAGCATGACCAATGCCACATTCAAAGACAGCACCAGCAAGAAGCTGCTTCACAAGTGAGTAATATAGCAATGGTATATTTTAAATAGTTATTTAATGCATTCATCTAATTTCCATCAAATATTGCATTAATTGGCTCCTCATGCAATAACGGAACATACGACAATTGGTAGCAGATTAGGTATCAAAACACAAGGCCAGCAGGTAGATATTTAATAAATACATATTAGAAGGGGAGTAGGCCTCGGTAACACTTCTGTCAATGTTATTCATGGCGACATGAAAATTTATATTCGGAAAATGGTATTCGATTTGCTGACAACACGGCGTGATAGCATCCAATGGCCATGAGCTACTGGATACACTACAATAACTTAATGATGATGGCCGCAATGCTCGACTCAAGATGAATATGGGAAAAACATGTTTAGTTTCAAATGTACTCTTTGGTTCTTTAGGTGAAGTTACGTAGGTATAAAATAAATTTAATTAAATCACGACGTTTCGATTGCAACACAAGCAATCATCATCAGGTGGGAAAATCACAGCAAGAACATTTTTTGCTGAAGTGGGAGAGAGAGTTGCCGTGGTAAAAAAAAAACTTGCTGTGGTTTTTCCACCTGATGATGATTGCTTGTGTTGCGCCCGATACGTCGTGATTTAAAAATTTTTACCTACGCGACTTTACCGAAAGAACCAAAGAGTATGGATCCCTGCAGTCACGAAAACTTCAAATCTAGATTAGTTTCAAATGTATTTTGTTGAACCATGTGAGAACTCAAATCTAAATCACGTACAACACGTTCACTCAACGAGAGAAGTATGTCGGAGGGACACACTGGCATTAGAATGTGCATACTTAGGGCCCGCTACCAAGGTGGAACACGATCAAATAGTTAAATTAATATGCAGAAGAGAAACTGAACTCGATAGGAAAAAGCTTCATAGCAATGTGTCTAATAAAGAAAGTTTTTAATCATCAAGTACCACCTATGACATCTGAAGACAAGCTTAGGCAGGACATATCACAAGGAAGGATGATGGCTTGTTGGTGAGAATAATGACTGAATGGCAGTTAAAGGAGAGAATGAGCCCACTGTGGAGATGGAGTGAAACGTTTGTCTGCTGTAAAAGTGATGGGGGGATTGTCGCATCGCGGAACTGTTAAAAATGTCAGCGGCTTGGGAAGGCCTTCATCCAGAAAGTTAACTGATTATGGATGATAAGTTAATATTCCACAGTCTTCTACAAATTTTCATTTCAATTCATAAATACAGCAGAACTTCGGTTATTCGAGGTCGGTGGTGCATTCATTTTATTTAGCAATTATCTGGCCGCTGTTCAGATATGGTTATCTGATGTTTTTACTCCAGATAACTGGAGTTTTGCAAGTGAGGACTACAGTAATCTGGGGGGATGAGCTGTGATGAGTTAAAGACGTGCGTTTTGTGAAAACCAAGTGAAACCTCGGATAGCTACCATGGATAGGTGTATCCCACATTACCCTGGATAACTCGACATTTGTATACAGATGAGTGAGGTCTCAGCCTTACATGGCAGCTGTGCGAGAGGGATTTGCTGGCAATACAGACACGATGCGTATTGTATTAAAGATTCTTACGAGTCAGTATTTTTATTCAACAATTGTACAGTATAGATTAAATAAATGGCATACTAGAGATGTGTTTTCCATAATGTAACCCAATTCTTACGATTCCTTTAAAAACAACTTAATGACAACAAAACCCATAACAACAGAAACCCAGTTGAGGAGAATTGTTACAATATCGAGTCATGATATGATTTAAAATATATATATTTTGTATGTATATACTAGTAACCCGACCGTTCATCTACGTGCCCCCCCCCCAATGATCCAATCGACATCCCTAATTTCGATCAGATCATTGGGGTTTATTAGTAATAAGTCGGCATTTTGCGACCCCCACTGCCACTGTGTAGCAGATTATTATGTGCCAGGGACTCTATGAGATGATAGGACAATAGTCTTGAGTCCATAATTGGCAATAAGTAATGGCAAAGCGGTTATAAGTGACTCACAGAATTGTACGCAGTTGCGTCTACAGGACACGACTTCCATGAAGGCATTCACCTTCAGCGAGCGCGATGCCGATCACACGCGGTTCGAATTCGACCCTCGATCGATGGCTGCGTCATCGCCGCGCACGCGTCTAATAAAAAGCAAGGGACAAGTCCTTACTTACTAACAACTCCTATCATTTTTCATTGCTGGAGGGGTTGCCCCCCCTACCTGAAAATCCTGGCTCCGCCATTGCCTGCAACCCAGAACTGTGGAGGCGAGGGTTGTTGGGTCACACAAATATTGTGAAACTCCCTTCCCGTCGACGTCAAGAGTTGCCATACCCTTACTCGCCAGGAGATGGCGGTAGAGAAAATGTGGACCCCATATTTTTTATATGTATCGGATGGAATGTCGCCCCCTTGTTTGGGTTTTCTCCGCGTAACTCATTAATTTTTGGAAATTGGTGCTGGCTCGCCACGTGACTATCTTTTCCTCGCACTTCTGGGTCGTTCTTTCTCTTCGAAAGTGAGCTCGTACTGTGTGGCGCATTATACCTTGAAATTATTATACCGTGAGAGCCATATTTAAGTTGATTTACTAGCGAATCAAATGAACATGAATGTGTGCTTCTGTAATGTTTCCACATTTTTAATAGTTAGTTTCCTTCTAGGCCTCACAGACAGGGAAGCCATGATGGCGTGAAGACCAAGGATGACAGTCCTGCTATCAACCCAGTCATCCAAGGACAAATTAAACAAGGTATTAACTTGAAAAAATTTCCGTGGCCTTTAAATACATATTTCGGTTATTGTCAGAAGTATTGACATTGACAAATAGCACACCACCATAATTGTGCAGTTTACCGTATGGAGAACTCATGCTTAGAATGGCACTGAAAGGAGGGGGCATGGGTCAGAAGCATCTCATTATTGACTCATGAAAGCTAAGTGAGCGTCCTGAACAAGGATGTTCGGCTAGAGCAGGGGTGGAGAACCTTCTTTCTGCCAAGGGCCATTTGGATATTTATAACATCGTTCGCGAGCCATACAAAATTATCAACTTAAAAATTTGCCCATTATATTTGGTCAAACATTTAATTATCTCACCCCTAATGTGACGGCTGGAACTGCTTCTCTTTGGCGAGGCATGTGATGTTAGCGCGTATTAATGATGTTGCTACTTGAAACTGCTTGTCCAGGTTTGCTCCTAGATTTATTGAATTTCGAATCCCGCCTGCGGTTGCCTTGGCAGGGCCAGATTAAATTATTTTGCGGGCCTCATACGGCCCGCTGCCCAGACATTCCCCACCCCTGGGCTAGAGGATGATGGCCAATACTGGTAATTGACACCAAACAGAGAAAAAAGCGTGCCTCAGAGGATGACAATTTCAGAGGCTGCGAGATCAGTTTGTGCAAGATTGCGATGATTTCTGTCATTTTAAGACCAGGAGGGAGAACGACAAAATGGGGAGGCCTTCATCCAGCAGTGGATAGAAAATGTCTGTTTATGATCTGTTTATACCTAAGCTTAGGCTGCTCCCGTATAAATTTAGTTTTGAGTTTGACAGATGAAATTATATTTTCATGTGGATACACATGCTGAAGGAGCGACTGTCGCCTAATGGCTATCAGACTGTATTTGCAATCCGGATCGATTTCATTTTCCAGTGCGGAAGTTGAAACAATGTGGAAAGTTTCTCAATTCCTCCTCCATCTGTCTGCCAGCGGCAGTACAAATGGATTCGGCACAGTCGATGAGCAGGTTGCTTTAGCAAACAGTTGCAGGGCTGCACCTCTACATTCTTATACACGCTTACCTATGACCAAGTAGTTTTATTCCAGGCGCATCAATGCGTTAATATGTGCTTTTTCGGTGTGGACGCTCGAATCCGCAGTCCAAATACGACTCGCACATTTGTACAAAATGTGTTTTTGTTCCACTTTTATCTTACTGCATTATGTTATACAAGTGCTAGTTGTCTGCAATTATTTATTCCGTTGATTATGTATTCCTTTTTTAAAAGTTTTATTTACTTTCTGAAGCAGCTTTTAAATTAAATTTGTAAACATAAAAGTTATATCACAGTTTTACAAATGAAAGGGTTTCACATAATGACCGGTAAATGTAGTGTTCACATTTTATGTAAAAAGTAGTTGGTGAGCTTGGAGAAGCATGAATCAAATAATCTCCTTCGCTGATGTATTTCCACATAGAAATACAAGATAATAATGTTTAGTTTTATATTACATCGTCGTTCGTGCAAATTGCATCTCGCATTCGTTGAGGGACCACAGAGAAATGGGAAGGCGGCCAGGCGGACAGCGGGCACCAACAATTGCCCAAGTTCTGCAGTCCTCAATATATTGAGATAATATCAGCCAATGAATAAGTGCTTATGCATGTGGGAGGAAATGGGAGCACCTGCAGAAACCCCACGCATGCAAGGGGTGGCAACATTCCATCCCATACAAGCCTGCACTTTGCTTCACGGCCAGCCAGGGAATTGCACCTCAATGCCCATGGTGCTGGATTACAGGCATACATAGCTAACACTGCTCAGATTATAGTTTGCCTATTGGCCCTCTACACTTATATTAACCAGCAGCATTTGTTTAAATGTGCGAACTCTTTACCAGATTTTTTTTTCTGGTAAGTTCCCCATCTCTATACTATTGGTAGCAGGTCTGGAATGCCGGTAGGCCAATATCCTCAAAGGTACTTTTGAATGTTGACATATGGAATGGAAGGTTATTTCATGTATAACCCAGAACCTTTGTGATCACACTTGGCATCTTCCCTTCATTCTGGATTGACTCTGCATGCTGCTTCTTCTCTTTAGCGGAACCTAAAAATGTCATTGCTAGTCGCCATAATTTTTACGAGAAGGGTAGGGGAATTACAAGCCTTTAGACAAATTACAAGCCTTGAGCTTACATGATATTCTACAAGACGAAGTCGTTATTTGCCAAGCCTTATTTTTGTAAATCTTTCATAAATGAATGTCAGTGTTGAGTGTGTTGGTGATGATGACATTAAGTATGGGGAGAGGGTGAAGGGAAGAAAGGATGGGTACACATCAGAAGGTGCAGTTTAGTGAGAGAGTTGTAATAAGAGCTAATTGATTGGGATTGATTTGGGCTTCCTTACACATCCCTGAATTTGGTCATTACTGCTTGAGTAAATAGTCTTCCAGGTCGATAGTAGATGTGAAAACCTGCTAACATTTGCTATCTAAATCATGTGCTATATTTTGTCTGCTAAATACCTTTCTTCCTGCATCTTTGCAAGCTGATCTTTCTGAGGCTTCAAACTATGGCTTGGCAGTGCATAGCTCCGTGCCAGTCAAAGAAGGTATTGTGTTTGCATGCGCTTTTTGGCTTCTGCACCTTTTTTTGTATAATTGTCTGCACTGTACTTTATAAATGAATAAACTGGCATGTGTATTGTGCTTTATTATGTAACGGAATCTCTCGGAGCACAGATCCCCCGTGTTGGCAGCTGTCCCTGTGTGGAACAATTATTCTTGCCAGTAGAGGGTGATGATTGATTTCTATGCAAGTTATTTGTGGGTCATTTTGCTAATTCTGAACAGCACTTGACATTGCAGATGTTGATGTTGTGTAGAACAGAGCGAGAAATATACAAATGCCACGCAGAAAGGTGTCCCAGTTGTGGAATCGAACCCTAGCCCTTCTTACTGACCCTTCTGCCCCACCGTAAATTGGCAACAGTGAGTATGTACTTAGGGCAGTTTATTGTAACTGGACCGAGATAAAAATGTAAATTATTTTTGAAAGATACATTTCACTATGTCTAAAAAAAGAACAATCAAGGTGATATCTACTATGACATGCATTGGAAACAGAAGATGGAACATAAGCTAAAATATGTTCAAATACGTTTTGGAGAGATGCATGCTTGTGATGACATTGAGAGAGAACATCTAGTTGAGCATAATGACATAATTAAACTGTAATGAAAAGTTCATGGGCTTTGACAGGACACGCTCGAAGGAATTGATGGCTGATGTTCAAGATTAATGAACGTGTCTGATAGGATGTCCATTGAGGTGATTGAGTAATAGGTTTGTGTGCAATTGTCAAGTAGATTATTACATTCCAGGATCATAAGGTGGTGGTGGCATTTTAAGGCCTTAATCTAAAAGTGGATAGAGCATGGCTGACCATTATTGACACATTTTTTAAGGTTATTTTAAATAGGGTATACAAATAGTACCCACACATTGGCATGGATAAGAGTAGTGATGTATCAGGCTTTTCATAACGTCTTACTACAAGTATTGAATGTGTTCACTCAGATCAGTTATCAGCATATTGGAGGATAGTCCTACATCCTTGTTTTTGGTGGAATATATTGAGATTTAGACTACCATCCCACTGGAGCCCTGAATTAATATCACTTCGGTTTGCTGTAGAGATGTATCCCCATCATGGTAATGTGTAAATTATACCGTTTAGTCCAATACTTATTTGTATAAAGGGGCACAGATTTATTTTACTGTAAGTGACAGTATCAACATGTTTGAGAACAATCGACAAACGTGTAATGCCTTGTGTGATTTGGTCAGATACAAATGCATTTTGATTATGGTGCGTGACTTTAGGGTGGAGTCAACTGGCAGCCCTGCACTGTGTAATGTTGCCAGAACTACTGGGGCCTGGGAGTTTCAGGCCACCGATGCTTGAAATGCTGGTGAATAGGTGGCAAGATCGTTGTTTGGAGGTAAGCGACTGCTTTAGACAAGTAGCTTGAAACAACGGATGAGAGATTCTCTCTACAATATTATGAATTGTCACGGTTACAATTAATTCCACAGAGCACTTACAGAATCTTGATACAAAGTAAATGTGAACATTGTTTTGAACAATGTTTGCTATAGAGCCATGTATATTTGCAGCATTTTTAATGGCGCCACATTAACTACAATATTGTTGTAAGTGTTGTGGTTTATCTTACGACACAGAGGCAGGTAATTTGTATGAGCTCACGCCAAGTTTATTAGGGGCTTCCGCCTAACTGGGTTACAGGCTTACGCCTAACACTTAACACCCTAGCCTATAACTCCCCAGGGGACAGGGTACTGGGGATCCTACTACCCCGGCTATCTGGGATCTCCTCCCTGCACCGGCCGAGGGCTCAACCAACTCCGGCCGGTCGGGTGAAGTAGCCACCCTTAGCCTCCTGTGAGGATAACCTACCCCGGGCCCCAACCTTCACCCCCTCTCGTTCCCGGCTCCAAAGACGACCCCGCGACGACCCCGCTTACGTCACGGGCTTCCCCTTGAGTAGCACCTTGGGACATGACGTCACCGTCCCCCAAGGGCTGCCTGACGTCACTCCCCGCGACGTCGCTCACTACTCCTCTGCATAAGTAACATGGCAACAATAAAATGTCATTGTTAATTGCAGCTGTACATGATCAGAATCGAAATCTTCATTTAGATTGGAGGAATCCATTGAGCGATTAAGCTGTTGTTCACGGGTGTCCAGTATGGGTGCATCAAAGTTTAAATCGTACACCATATTGGGGGAAGCTTAGAATGGGTGGTTGAACGAGAGACTTTAACACCTGTAAAAAATGTTCTGTGGACAAGTAGAAGCCACCAAACTTAATTTTAGCAGTAAAAAGTTACTATTATTTACACATACTTGTGAAAGTGGTAAACTGCCTGTGCCCTCTCCTCTTGGTTATAGTGACTCCATGCTGAAGATCCTGATTTTTATCCTCAATGTCACCTCAGGCCTCCCCATTACGGCTTTCATGCCCCCATGGCATATAGATGCCACCAATATCTTATAATGTAGGTGACACTGTGATTTTATTTCATGATTAGCTGAACACTTTCTAAGTAAAGTAAATTCCCGTTTAACGCGCATTCACACTCCACATTTTCACTTTAACGCAGTTTTCTTTTATGGAATGTTTTTCCGCTTAACTCGCACTGTGCCCGCTATAACGCGAGTTTAGTGCGTGGCGGGACTACTTTTCTGAGTGGCATGGGTGCTGGAAGCATTGTTCAGTGATGCTGGGAGCTGGTACTTCACTGATGCGCGCTGTGATGCGTGGCGTGCCTTCATTTTGCTCAGTCTTTGTTCCAGCATCTTTTGTGTGCGTAGCGTCATCTCACGCGCTTATCATTTTCACTTGCCTGTCTCTTGCTGTCACACACAACATATTTATTGAAATGCTATATAAACACAACACATTTTAAATTAACAAGTGTACTGTACTGTGAAATAAAAACAAGAAAATTATGGGCTGGAACGTCACCCCCAACTTTATCATTATTCCCTATGGAAAAAGGACTCCCGCTTCTTGCGAATTCACTTTCCGTAACAATTTTCAGAAATACAACACCCGCATTAAACGAGGACTTGCTGTAAATCACTTTACAAAGTGGTGTAATGTTCAGCTTTGTAATTTATTAAAACAGTTTTGTTTTGTTTGGATTAATATTTATTCTGAAATGTGAAATTTGCTGCATTCATAATGTTGTACATCATTGCTCATTGGAATGTATAAATACAACATTTAACATTCTGCAATTATTTTTTACCAAAAAAAAGTGCTTAAGTCACTTGAGAAATATGACTAGTAGGTATGCAAATGCATTACTTGAACTTTCAAATTTTAGTTGTTTACGGTGTAAATGCTTAATTCATGAATACGTCCATCATGTTTTCGTATAAAGTACCCTCATTGATTTTGCTCCTGCTTGTGTGTTAAAAAATATCGGTCAAGTTTTAAATTTGATAATGTTTTCAATTTATTTGCCCTTTGTAGTATGTATGTAGATTTTTTTGTATGTATGCCAAATGTATATTTTTACTGCGTAATTATTGAGATTCTTATTGTTGTAGAAACCGTAGCTTAAATGTATCTAACGTCTCTGGGTTTTGTGCAGGTTCGAGAGGCAGCCCAGGCACTTTTATTGGCAGAGCTTCGTCGTATTGGTCATGAAGGGAGGAAGGAGGCAATCGACACGTGGGCTCCACACCTTCCGCAGTATGCCGAGAACCTTCACTCGCGTAAGTATGATTACACAATCGGGAAAACATCGTCTTCTCGCTCGACTGCATCTCAACTTCCTTCCCACGTTTTGTTATTTCACAGCAGGACAAACGGGAGAAGTTGCCCCAAGTGCATTGAATAGCCCTGAGCCTCTAGGAATGGATCTCAAGGGGATCGAGGAAGAACCCGACCTCGGTGATGAAGAAATATCTGCAGGTAATCATCACCTGGTAGCAACATTGCAAGCTGACAATTAACACTGGGGTTAATTGTGTAATTGTCGTGCGGTAATTTTCCATTAAACATTGTCACCGTCCACATGGTTCTTTTTAACACATGCAAGACACAACTTTGTTTAAATTCTGAGTGAAATTAGTTTTGTTTCTTATGTAAAAAATGCACTGATTGGCCGATGGGGTCAAGCGGTAATTATCAATCAGATAACAAGATGAATCTTTATAAAGTATACTTGGCTATTGTCAATACATTAAATTCTTTGAACTTGCTTAAAATGTTGTTTTGTTCATAGGCCTTGCTTAGATCCCCGAATTTATCCCCCAGGCCAGACCGTCCAGGCGAGAGAGGAGGGCTGTATTAATTATGATAAACATAGGCAAGAGTTAAGTTTTAAATGACTCGGTAATCCACAAAAGTGCTGCAAAACAGAAAAAAATGAAGTTATGTTATGAGACCTCCTTTGCCAGTAGCAGGATATAGCAATAGGTTTTTTACCCTTTTATCTGGCAACAAAACTGACACCTTTATACAAGGGATCATGTTTGCATTAACCACAACACTTGCGGTCAAAATGCAAAACAAAAAGACAACTCTGATCATGGATGCACTGTCCTTGAAATGTATTGGTCCACACCCGAGACAGATTTTCTTAGAGCCCAGTCTCACATGGTGTTGGACCAGATGATGCCAAAAGGCGCACAACTCAAAGACAACGCACCATCAGAGTATTGAGAGCTCGGGGTAAGCATTTACATTATGAGACTGGGCTCTAAGAAAAGCTGTCTCGGGTGTGGACCAATCAATTTCAAGGACAGTGTATCCATTATCAGAGTTGTCTTTTTGTTTGCATTTTGACCGCAAGTGTTGTGGTTAATGCAAACGTGATCCCTTGTATAAAGGTGTCAGTTTTGTTGCCAGATAAATGGGTAAAAACCTATTACTAAATGAAGTTATGTTTAACGGGAAGTTGCACAACAAGATTGCAACAAATATGAGAAGTAAATAACACAAAATAGGAAAATATAAGAAAAATAACTTAGGAGTGTTAATTACACCGGACAGATTATTTTATTTTTATCATTAAACAACTCCTAGCCGTCATGCACATCACAACGTCGACAACTGTTTGGACAAAGTTGCGAGGTGAAAACCTGCTTCATCTTCATTTCGCCGTTGCTGCACACATTAAATAGAAGAGCATGAACATCATTTTCGTGACCAACTTTATTGTAGGTTAACACGTTAGGCTTTCGCGACCAATATTATTCATAATAAACGTGTTTGGGTTAGATCGCGTTATTTATAAATGTGTCGTAACCCTCCACCACCCGACACGGCCAATCAGCAAAAAAGTGTCACGTTGACAAAAGACAAATAATTCTCGATTTGAAGTTTCGTGACTGCAAGGATCCATACTTTTTGGTTTTTTCGGTAAAGTCATGTAGGTAAAAAATATAATAAATTAAAATGAAAACAAAAAATAAATTATTTATTCACTACAGTCATTTTTCTTCTTGGTTTTTTCGGTAAAGTCACGTAGAAGGGAAGTAATAAAATAATAAAACATAATAAAATAATTCTCACGACGTTTCGGCCACAACGCAAGCAGCCGTCTTCAGGTGAAACCAGGTCTGTCGAGGCGACAGCGTCTGAATGAGGCAGCACACGTGCTTGGAGCATATATATAAGCTGGGTTGGGAGGGGGGGGCGCCTTAACAAAATAATTTGCATATCAAGAGGAATTTAGCATATTTATGGGAAATGCAGGTATGTAATTAGTGCTACTTGTGTCCGTGGATTATGCAGGATTAGCAGCATCCAAGGGAGAGGATATGGGAAATGCAGGTATGTGAATAGTGTTACTTTGCCCGTGCATGATGCAGGATTAGCAGCATCAACGGGGAGGAAGGGGGTAGCATTAATAAAGGGATGAAGTGTTAATAGTATGTAGCTGCAGTAACTAAAACCACCACGTAAACAACTAAAGTATAAACTACATAGTATCATAATTATACTAAATATACTCTACAATAAGCTGAGTTACTAACAGTAGGTAATACATTACAATTCTACGTCGTAAAAAATATAATATGCTTCCATCTAAACTTTATTCTCTTACATCGCACGAGTCTACACCGTACTATATACTGCCATAGACAAACCCAAACATTAAATTATATACTGTATTGCTATAAACCACCCTATACCTTATCCATTGTAATATTACACTATGTATTATACCCACCCTAATGTATATCACACTGCTGTATATTCACTATACAATTACGATACTATATATTACTTTGTACTAAGCATATACATTTTTAAACTAATTGTTATTATACAGTGTGAAAGATACTAAGAGGAAGCAACAAAATATGGCAATGCAGCAGAGCAAAGAATCCATTCCCCTGGGAGAAGATGAATTCCTGCAGTCACGAAAGCTTTAAATCGAAATTTACAGTCATTTTGCTGTGGCGGTTCCACCTGAAGACGGAGGCTTGTGTTGCTTCCGAAACGTCGTGATTTAATTTAGTTGTTTTCATTTAAAACATTTTTTTACCTACGTGACTTTACCGAAAAAAACAAAAAATTTAAAAGACAAATAGTTCACTACTTTAGCCCACCAGTGTGTTGAAGAGTGAATCAACCTCATTTAAAATTTGAGTACGACGTTTCGCTAGTAATTACATCCAGCATCATCGGACAATTCGCCAGAATGGTGAAGCCCCCACTTGCTCCCGGTCTTAAATAGAGCAGCAGCAGGGTGACGTCATCATTTAACTCATTCAAACTGGATCTTTAACGTTGTGTACGTATATTTGTATTTGTTTTAATGTACCTGTATTGTATGTAACATAAACAAATTATAAACTTCAATCCCTATATGATCTCTCAATTCTAATTTATTTTTTTATCCATTAACCCCATGTCTCTCTTATCCATCGACCCCATTCCTTACATGATCCAGCGACCTAAAACCCTATTGATCCCCTCGCACAAATAAAAACACGAGCCACAGACCCCAATCTCTACAAAATCCATCAACACAAATCTCTTCTTGATCTACCACCCGTAATGGATGTGAAACCCCCCCTAATATTTTTGCTATCCACCAATACAAATGTTCAGGCCCTTTGTCTTGTACTGTACTAGTGGGGAGCCCTGTGAGAATAAATGTTAATCAAATACTTACGGGGGTTTATTCAACCACTGATGGTTAATTTAATTTAAACTTTCAAATTATTTTGACTGCAATTGCACAATAATGCAATAATTATTGTGTTATAACAAGAATAAAAACACATCCACATTTAGCTAAATAATGTTTAAAAGTAGGTTCTCGAGGCGAAGATATTGCAGTCTTTGACAGTTGCGGTGTAAAAGGAAAAGTGATGCCGACTTCGTTACAGGATGACATTACACTGCACGTGGGTGCGTGCAATTGCAGGTGATAATCATACTCTGGGTTACGCCCGTCTCTTTTATGATTTGATTAATTATACTCGCGGTTTTGCCATGCCTCCTGCTATGATAAATATACTCGATAAGCAGATCTGGGACCAATAAGCCTAATTATCTGAATTCATTAAGTCAAAAGTAAAACATTTTAATGTAGTCTGCGTGAACTTCACATCATTAGCTTGCAAATTAAACTTAGTCATTGGGATTGGTCGAGCGGTCAAGGAGGATATACGCACAATGATATTATCCACTTATGTAGATTTTTTTTTTAAACAAGAACATGTCACATGGGTAATTTTATCCATGCTATCAAAATGTCACATCTCCTGCAAGTAATTTTGTTTGCATATTTGTGTCTTTAAACAGGTTTCCCTTCAAATGCTAGTTCTCAATTGCGAAAAGCACCAGCATCATACGAGGAGCGGAGAAAACAGGCAACTGCAATTGTATTGCTGGGTGTGATTGGAGCAGAATTTGGAGCTGAAATCGAGCCTGCCAAGCTTCAACCGGGCAAAGATTCACGGCCAAGGTCCAGCAGCCAAGTTCCTGAAGGCTTTGGGCCTACCACGTCAGGAACAAACAACTCCCTCGCTCGTCATACATGTATGTCGTAGTTACATGCTCCTAGTTTAGTTGCTGAAAGGATGAGTGGTTAATGTTGCCTATAGAGGCTTCAGCAAAATGTAGGTTTGCACACTGTAGTTTCATAATTTAGAGGAAAACTACCCTGGCGGTTATTAATGATATAACTCTTGTTACCCACAGGGTAAAACATATTGGGTAATTATTTGGAGTAATTTGCTGTGCGGCGACTCTTATCCGGGGAAATATCGTGATTAATAGGAAGCTGATTCACTGTGCATTATGGGTAAAGTAGCGGATAATATGAAGAAATCGAGTCACAATGTCTTCATGGACCCTACAGCTGCCGTGGATGTGGGTAATGAGGCTGCAGATGAGAGGAGTTCTGTATTTAAACCTTGTTTGGCTAATTTTATAAATGTATATTTGCATTACACATAATAGAATACGTCTACTCAAATTGTAAATACTAGTTGAAGATGGCAGGAAGCTTAACCTGCACTATAGTATGTTTTTCTTTGACTTATCATTACATTATTAGCAGTGATCTAATAATGCAATCACAACATTTTAAGCACTACAGTCACTTAACCTTCAAGTACAATGTTTTTACTGTATGTATTATGAATAGCCATATACTCAAGGCTAATATTTGAAGGAACCTAATAGCAGAGTGCATCACAGATTTTTGTGACGATTCCTTCAAATGATACACACGTAGAATCTGCATCGACTTTTGGCTAGCCATCAAACAAAGATGGTCACTGCACCGCGCGCTTTCAGATGTGCTTCTGTGGCCATCTGGAACGCTCTTCTGATATTAGGAAGCCACTGGTGCTATGGACTTTAAAGTTTCGATTGAAAACTAATTTATTTCGAACTGCTTTTTCATATTTAGTTGTTGTCCTTCCCCAAATCTGATTAGCATGGTTGGCTACGTATGGTGTGAAATAAGTTATACATACATACAAGGTGGAATATTCTTGGTTCTTTTGGTAAAGTCACGTAGAAGGGAAATAATAAAAATAAAACAATAAAATTCTCACGACGTTTCGATTGCAACACAAGCAATCATCATCTGGTGTGAAAACTACAGCAAGAACATTTTAGCTGAAGTGAAAAAAAATACAAGGTGGAACTTTGTAAATGCCTTAAATTTGCCAGAAAATTATTTCGCGAATATATGCTAAATGAAGTTCAACAAAGCATTCAAATATTCAGTTACAAAAGCCTTTCTTTTCAATAAAATTACGTATTGCTTGAGTCCAAAGAGTTTGAGTTTGGACGCCTTTTGGCGTCCTCTGGTCTAACACCGTTTTGAGACGAGGCTCAAAAGAAAGCTGTCTCTGGTGTTGACCAATCAGTTTCAAGGACAATGCATATATTATCTGAGTGTTTTTTTTGTTTGCATTCTGACCACAAATATTGTGGTTAATGCAGACATTCAGTTTGGTATTGTAACATCCTTAACACCTGTTTTGTTGCCAGAAATAAAGGGGAAAACCTATTCTCATATTTACATTGAATGTTACAACCAAACGATTCACCTTATTGTGCCTGGTTATGTTCTTGTAGGTAAGGCGTTGACTCATCTACTAAAACCAGCGAACATGAAGCTGTCTGCACACACGCCTATCAGACGTGCAGCTATCGACCTGATCGGCCGTGGCTTTACTGTATGGGAGCCATACATGGATGTGTCAGCTGTTCTTCTAGGTCTGCTGGAACTTAGTGCAGATAGTGACAAGCATCTTGGCAAGTAAGTAATTTTTGGTTATTTCCCTAGTTGTGGGTGTTACTTTTTTCATTTGTAAGTAATTTTACTTAGTAGTGCTCTGTGGCAGTGGTTCTCAGCCGGTGGTTCGCACATAACCCCAGGGGACATGCGAGACTGTTCCACGTAATGGTGGTGGTCGCAGGATACTGTCACTTCGGGTCCCGAGGCAGTGCTGCTGTATGTGCATTCTAAATTCTCAAGCTCTCTATTAAATCCCTTATATGGAACAAGCTTGTTTGCCTGTCCAAGGACGGGTGTATATTGCAGTAAATCTGAAATATTCAATAGAAAAATTGTTCAACTCATGATTATTAATGAAGGGGGTGGGTGTTTCCCCATGTGGAGTGATGTCACCCGCTAATGGTTATTGGGGAGGGGTGTGGCATGTGGAGTGACGTCACCCCCTCATGGTTATTGGGGAGGGGTGCGGCATGTGGAGTGACGTCATCCTCTCATTAATGAGGGGGATACCCCATGTGGAGTAACGTCACGCGCGGGACACACATTCTTGGCTCACTATATTCGTAATTTGGTGAACCCATATACTTGGGACGCTTTGGCGTTCTGCTAGGGCTCTTTTCCTTTAGATTAATTTTGCAAATGCACAAAGTAATTCCTCAATACTGTCACAAGATTTATTTTCTTACACATCTCACTGTTTTCTAGTGAATGCAAGTGACTGATGAAACTGCAGTAATTTGTTTAAATATGAATCTGTAAATATCTAGTGAAGTATTCTATTGTTAACTAAATTTCGTAGATGTTAATTGCATGTAAATTGTAATTCTCATGTGTTAAACAATGATTGTATTATTCGCAGTATTGTGTATGGTGGGAGGGGGTACCCAATAGATCGGGTACATGACAAGCAAAATGTTGGAAACCACCAGTCTATGGCATAAGCTGATATAAACACTATTTTAGACTTGTGATTTATTGCTTTTAATTAATGTATGTCGTTGTGTTTTTTGGTTTGCCACCAGCGCAATGAGTGGATTTCCACTGACAGCAGCTGCAGACACTTGCAGATCAGCACGGCATGCCCTGTCCCTCATAGCCACAGCACGGCCTCCAGCCTTTATCACCACAATTGCCAGGGAGGTAAGCTGTTGTCCCTTGTATTCATCACCATTATGCTTTTAGCACACATTATAACTGTCTCCATCTTACTATCACCTAATTAACAAGCATATTTTATTTTTTCACAAACCATTGCCTGAATATGTGATAAATAATGCATACAAATCGTTGGTAGAAAATATCTGTTTTAATTACTACACCCGAGTCTTAATATAATATACCATGAGTTTTCACGGAGTGCATCATAAGGTGCAGCATCTTGCTGTGCAGAATATCGGATGCTTTGTGTTTATTTACATATTCATGTTTATGTATATAAACCACTGTAAACTCTCTTGTCCAAAAATCTCCATGTTGCACTACTGCTGTATAAAGCAACACTCCCCCGTTTTGAATGTGTTAAAGTTAGCTGAATGTTGTCAGTTAGAGCATGTCATAGTTGATTCATTTTAATTCCAATAACTATTTTTAATCCCATATTACTGCAGCAAATCTAAGCCCAGACATCTTCTATCCATGGCAATTTTTATGCTTAACAACCTAAGTTGAAGGGTTAATACATTAGCTGTCTGCTGCCCGTCTGTCCATTTGCGTGGTGCAAGGAGCTCTATATCCCTCAGAAAGACATAAATAAGGCAGATCAGCTAAGCAGCACCACAGCCCCGCAAAATGTGTAACAACGTCACGCAATACAAAGATGTCATGCTTTAATGCAATGACGTACTAACAACGTCACCGTGCTTACCTTAACACCGCGCTTACCCGTAGATACAAACATTTTCAGGACGCGGTTGGTAAATTGGTATACTGTACAAATTATATCGTGAGACGGAGTGTGAATCTGACCGATCACGGAGGTAGCACAAGGTGTAGAAGAAAGAGGATTGGGTAGCTACAGACCCAGAGGTGCCTCGTGCCTCGAAGGAGTCTGCGAGATGACACACGGCAATGCTAATTTTTATTTCACGACCTGGCAAGACCCACGATTCGCGTGTACTCAAACCGAGATGCTCGCGGTTGGCAAACAGGTATACAGAAGTAAATCCACGTATATTCAAATCTTGCGGTTGGAAAGGGATTCCTGTAATGATATTTAAATATAAATCTTTAAAAAAACCTTAAATGTAATAGTTATTAAAAAAATTATTAGACAACTACAATGGAATAATTGTTTCAATAATTCTTAATATTTTATTTTGATTATGTCCTTTGTCCAAGAAGCCTGAGTGTATAAATATCCCCTAATCAGGAGGGTGCTGTGATAAATTATTTGGCATATCGCTTCGAATTCATTTCAAATAATCAAATGACCTTAACAGCCAACATGGCGTGGGGAGTTCTTCATCCATAATTGGGTGGCAAGGGGTGAAAAACGATTAAGTCAAGTCATGTTTAATCACACAGCAGAATAACGGTTTGGATTTAAGAAAAACCCAAAATGTATTTCAAAATCTATAACAGGTGATGTTTCAAGAAATGGCCCATAACTAGTAGTCTGTGCTCTCCTGGCCACTCTTATAAACCCAGGATCTGTTCCAGTTGATGTTCAGATAGTGTTAAATTGGAAATAGAAGCATCATATCTATGAAAAATAGGGGGCTTTTTCACATGTTCCTCAATTTAAACTCGAACTGAATTGCATTTTGTGATTGATTAATACTCTGTCATATAAAGTATGCCCATTTATATGATTGTTGTCTTTCCCCCCCCAATGTATATCCTTCATGTAATTCATACAATGTTTAAACTGTCTTGTAGGTGCACAAGCATACAGCATTAGCAGCCAACTCGCAAGCCCAGCCACCCGTCCATAGTGGCCTATCTCGAGCAAAAAGTGAGATCCTTAGAGTCATGGAGATCCTCGTAGAAAAGATGCCAAATGATGTGGCTGATCTTCTGGTGGAGGTACGAATCATCCTTCTGTGACATTAATGAATGTGATAATTTTCATGTGTTTTTATGCAAGAGCATTTACCACGTAACACAATATGTAAACAAAACCGAAAACAAGTCTTTGTTGTTGAATACACCAAAACCTTGCCGATCGCGGGGATGTTTTTTTAAAATAGCCATAATCAGCAAATCTGTGATCCGCAAACAGGGATATTGGGAAAAACAGGGTTTGGTTCAGTTGATAATATGAGCACCCCTGAATGTGTATTGTTACCCTACATTAGCCCAAACATGAAATACGTCTTTTTAATGTCAAATATGATTCATATTTTCGATAGTGTTAAATATAACTTGTACCGTATATGTGTAGAATTTTATAAACATGTTGTGTGCGGTATTGCTGCGTGCATGTATATGTAATAATATTATTGAAAATAAAGATTAATGACATATACGGTAAATATTATGCAGTTTAAAAAGGACAAACAAACGTTTACTAACTGTGATTAATGATGATGCGTGTGTATTCTGCCGTGGCTGCATCAGTACGAGCAGGGTGCAGTTCTAATCTCGTGGTTTGCCACAAATGTTTGAACTACAGGAACGTGATCGGCAAACTATACCACAATTTGACATGGTCAGATCCGCGATGGAAAATTCCATGATGGGCACCGTTTGGGTTTACTTTCATATATCTTCTCATACGTCTTGGCTTTGTTGTAGCTAAATTGTTGTCTTGATATTGAATACGATCCATAAGAGGTTTTTGGGTTAGATCGTGTAAATATATAAATGTGTCGTTAAAACCCGCCACCACCCGACACAGCCAACTAGTAAGGGTTGTCACGTAAACAGAATGTGGCCAATTCATCATTAGTACAGCGCCACACCGGTGTGTTGGAGAGCCAGCCTGGTCGTGAAAGGCCTACGTGTTAAATTGAATGCTATGTTTATTGTTCTTCTGCATCCTATAGAACGTGCACATGTTCACTAGTTTCCTTTAAATTAAAAAAGTGTTTGTCTCGCCGATTATCAAGCCTTTGGGACAGTGGTTTGTGAGTGTGGCTCTTAATTGGAAAGTTGCAAGTTCAAATCCCACTTGGGGTTGACTCAGCCCTTCAATCTGCCAAGATCTATAAAATGAACATCACTTTGTCAGGAGTCAACAATAGTTCACCAGAATTTGGGATTTTGCTCCGTTAGCTCAGGAATGTAAACAGGAAGTAAGTTCCACCTCATTCTTGATTGTCAAAGGAACCACTTTTTTACCGATTGAATCAGATTCAGAATCTTTATTTAGACTGGAATAATCCGATGAGCTATGAAGCTCTTTATCACAGATGTCCAGTTTGAAACTCTATGAGATGTAATGCTCTGTTCTCAAAGGGGACAATAATTATGATGCCAAATTATTCGTTTGTTAAAATTTTCAAGCCATCATGGAGCAATCCACATCTTCATTGGCAGCCCTGACTCACTCATATCGATTACACGTTCCTGTGGTGGAGGTCAGTGTTTATCACAAGACCTTTGACTTGTAACAAGAGGTACTTGTTTTTAGCATCCTTAGTGGGGTGGGTGGGGGAAAGAATGGTCTGATTGAGCTCACAACCATTATTTTAATACCAGACTTTTCGATTGCGAAGAATTGATTGCGAACAATTGTTTTACTAGTCCTTCCTGTCAGCAATTATGTTTACTTTGTACTTTTATTGTTTTACACTTGTACACGACAGAACTTGTAAAAGTTAATTTATTTGTTTTTTAGTTAGTCTAATATGATAACAGTTGCCGCGCATTTGTGCGGGATACATGGCCTGCTCGGAAGGTGGGGGGTTGCGTGACGTCAGCAGGCACACTGCGTAACGCTACCGCATGCGGGTGACGTCACAGATGTCACAGATGTGACGTCACCGCTCACTTGCCGTGCAATTTTTTTTTTTTCCCCCCCCCCCCCCCAGATACAAAAGTATATTTTAATACTTTTTACATTGTGTACAGTATGGAAGCTACCCACATGCCAAATTTAAAGTTTTAGCATGTTAAACATTTCGAACAGACTCACACACATATCCACAAATTTCCCTTTTTTATATATAAGATTCGTAATTCGCCATGAGCCGAATTGCTGTACCTAATGGTCCCATTTCGGCATACACGTTGAGTGACGCCGCACGCCACGACCAAAACAACGACTCAAGTTGTTTAGTGGCGGCGCGCATGGCGAGTGTCAGTGCAGACCCGTTGCTTCGACTTTACCTTGTTTATACACTCGGTGCAAGCCAACTCTCCCAAAGATGTCATCTACACCTACATCAAGAAGTGAAGTATAAATCCCTTGGTCTGTGACACAAATCCAAAGTTTTGTATGAAATTGATGCAGGTGTGTGTCAATGTGTATGATGTGTGAAGAGTTTTGAAAACCAATTTGGATTTTTTTTATTGGGGCAGGAGGCACTGGGGAGTACCATTGTACATAATTCGGAATATTGGATAATTCGTCAAGGCCAGAACCCTATATGTGTCAAATTAAAAGGGGTTTACTGTATTGGAAAACCTCTTCCAACGCGGTTTTATCGAACGTGTGTTTTGGCTCTCCATGGTTTATTTAATGAGGTCTGTTTTCTGGAACACGGAGGTAATGTTTTGGCTGTGCACTTGTTTTAAATTGCCAAGATTGTTGCCAAGATAGTTATTATCCTTGCGAGAGGTGAGATTGCTGCATACGTTGAAAGGTACGAATTTGTCGGGCTGGCAATTCAGTGTCAGGGGAAAGAGTTGGCCGTGAGTACCCCGCAGTGTTTGGGCGGTTTTGGTTGAGGTGAAATTAGAAGAGTTTATACAAATAGAGATAAACTCACTATCCTATGTCACGATAAAACGGGTCTAAATAATGTCGAATTATTGAAACAAAGAGGGAGGGGCTAATAAATTCGGACCCAGGAACACAATTCTATTTTTCCCTTGCCTCTATTACCTGTCGAACGCAGTTTTTCCCAACATGCTATTTTCCAGGAATGTACCACCCACGTTCGGGGAGGTTTTCCTGTACTTTGTTTTATAACAGTTATTATTCAAATACATATTTACTAGTAATATTACAAATGTGTGTCCCAGCCACCTTGCTGGTTTACATCAAATATGTGTAAGAATTAATAGATAAGGGCCCAATAACCTGCTAGGCTTCTATATCATTTATGTCCTGTGATGATAGAAATGGTCTTAGTTATGGTCATGGTTTCATAGGTTGCAGGAGTAGGGAACCGGTAAAAAAAATTATGTACTGTTAGCATTTACCAATTTCCTCATATATTTTATATAGATTCTGATTTTGTATTGCCCCTCCTCTGTACTCTGCACAACTGGAAAGTGAGGGACATTGTTTGCTGTATTGGTCTTCGAGATTGTCAAGTTAAGACAATTTTTTTTTGTTTACATAAGTGGCGCCTTTCTGGTACGAATCTGCTCAGTCGGCTTTCGTTCGTGGTCATTCCAGTTTACTTGATTTGAATAAATTGTGCTTCACAGGTCATGGACATCATAATGTATTGTTTGGATGCGTCTACATTAAAGAAGAAGGGCTTACAGGAGTGTTTTCCATCTATTTGCAAGTATGCGTTTTGCTACATTGTGCATTTGCTATGACACTGCTGTTTTTGCCACAATCACTTTTTAATTTTACTCATTAATATGCTACTGTTTTTATATCGAGTTTAGTCATCTCCACCTGAAACTAATTAAAGTGTAAATCTTGACTTAATGCTTTCATGACTGCAGGAATTAATATTCTTTGGGTCTTTCAAGAAAGCCACGTGGATAGAAAAAATTAATTCACCATGGAGGTGGAATATTACTTTTTCTATCTACGTGGCTTTATCGAAAGACCCAAAGAAAATTAAAGTGTCTTCTAACATCTCCTTCAGGTTCAACATGGTCAGCTACTGCAGCACCAGCTACCGCATGGCTGTCGGCGCACGACACGGCTCTGTGGCACTCTACGATATCCGCACGGGAAAGTGCCAGGTGAGATTGCATAGCATTTCATTCGTTAGATTAATTCTGTCATATTTCCACAGACTGTCTAATATGCACAGGTCCCATTACTCATCAAAACACCAAAAAATCCTTTTACAATACACACACAGGGTCGCCCATTACAATACCTTAAATATGGAAAATAGTAAAGTTTTTAAAATAAGATGCTGAAATGCCACAGCATCTCAGTGCCGTATGTCTCATGTCAATCATTTGATAGAAATGCCCCCGTGGCAGCTGTCTCTATGTGGCACGATGACTCGGCACTGGCTTGCAATTGGCCATTAGTCTGCCTGTAAGGGGCGATGATTACTGATAACTTTCATCTTAATTGAGTGATTTGCTACATATGACATGGGGCAGATATGATTTATAGCTCCCGGTGCCTTCTGATTATTTACATGAGTTACTATTTGCTTCTCCCCTTCGGTCTTTATTTTTTGACTAATTGTGTTAAATTGCTTCTCAAGTTTCCTATTGTTTTACCTGTATCACTCACATTGCCTTCTTTTAAATTATTTTAAAATCGTTTCCTTAACTTTGAAAAAAAATCCAAATTCCCTATCTTCCCAATGTTTTATTGCCATCTATTTTAACTCTAGAGTAAGTGCTATTTTTTGCATATCTCATTAACATATTTTCTTTTGATGCCCAGTTTCACGAAGAGATAGCGGTTTGCATATGCCATGGTAACAACGATTTTGGTTTGAGAATGATCTCAAACCATCAATTCGGCTCAATATACCATTTCTCTGCAGCTGCAAGACCCAGGCACTCCATAAATTAAATCCATGTGACACCTAAGAATATAGAAACCTGGTTTATCATGTTTAACTGAAATCCTAATTCAAACTCAGGATATCAGCAGGACATGAATTTTCATCTGTGGGCAAACACTTTTATTTATTTCACCGATTATTGTTTTTCTTGTGGTTGCTAGGTTCCAAAATCGTTTAACAGTGCACATCTATTGTTTACAACCATCATGGCCAATACACACAATACAGTAAATGTTGCACACACTGACTCGCTCATCATACACTCACTCATACAACCACTAACTCACTCGTCATACGCTGACTCACACATCATACACTCACTCACACTTCCACTGACTCACACATTTTTCGATTTAAAGCTTTCGTGACTGCAGGGATTCATCTTCTTGGTTCTTTCGGTAAACATAATAAAATAATTTTATTATGTTTTATTTTTATTATTTATTTTTATTATTTTATTACTTCCCTTGTACGTGACTTTACCTAAAGAACCAAAAAGATCACTCACACATCATACACTGGGAGTGTCATGCTGCCAGCTATGGCTGCAAGTTTGGTCGTACATGCTATGTATATCGTTTATTGTTACATTTTGAATCACAGTTCCTATGATTAATGTTGTTACAATGTTTTATAGCTTTATTTTGGTGATTCAAAAACATATGGTTAATCTAAATTGTCTTATGGTTGTTATTGTTGACTTGCACCATATTGGGATCGTTTTAATACGTTGTTTTATATTTGCTGGTTTATTCCAGGATGTTCTGTTACGTGTCATTGCTTTAAGATGTTCTGTGTTAATTTTTTTGTTTGTTGCGGTTGCACCCTACTCAAGAGCCGCATGGCTCACAGGGCTATACCTAATAAATGAAACTTTAAACTTGAACATTTCAGTTAGTAGATGGAAGGTGATTGGCATTTTGTGTCCATTAGACTGTACCATTCACGAACCTCAACTAAAGTAATTTCCGTCCTTTACACTTTCTTTCAACTTAGATGATTCAGGGTCACAAAGGACCAATCACTGCGCTGGCGTTTGCTCCAGACGGCCGTTACTTGGCAACTTACTCCAGCACCGACAATAGACTGGCCTTTTGGCAGGTAAGGCCACTGGGACAGGAATGATGGGTTTGGGGATAAACAACTTTGGTCAAACTCTTTTTGCTTAAAAGTTATTATGTTGAGAAAATTAATTATATCATACTATATCATTAAATAGTTTTTTTTCTGGCTGGCTGAAGTGCGGGTGGGTGAGCAAGTGCGCAGATGGTTGACATCACTGCACACATCTGCGTGATGATGGCACCCGCATTCTCACAGCGTTGAGCCGTGTTACTGTGTTGTGCTGACCACTGACGTTACACTTGCCCCCCACGACGGCCATGTATCCCACGCAAATGCACGGGCAGTGCTAGTTAATTACAAAAACAATGACTTTAATTGTGTTTGGTAAAGGCAGTGCTCAAAAAATATCTGTGCAAGAGTACCAAACGATTGCATTTTATAAATACGAGACAACTGGTAATCATAGACCCACCCATGTGTTCTGTAATGTTTGCATCGTTGTGGTGTGTGTCTAGGAAGTTGATAAAAGTGGACTAAACTATCTTAAGCCAAATGAGTCAAGTTTTAAAAGCTACAGGGCAAAATAAAACGAGCATGTCAGTTGCCTAACAATGAAAGTAGTCTTGACATTGTACTTTAAATATACAAAGGGAAATTCGAATATGACAAAAACATTAGATATATGGCCGATTGGCAATGTACCCCTAATATAAATAAGAATATTGAACATATAACTTCTCATGATTGTATCATACTTTTGCAGACTAATATCGTAATGTTTAAATTTTACGTGTGTGTCTGCGTAGATGAACACCTCTCTTCTCGGCAGCTTGGGCATGCTCAACTCGGCACCACAGCTGCGATGTATCAAAGCAATGGAGGTTCCACCCTTGCAGCCAATTTCTCCAGGACCAATGAGTGCACTCAAGCTGGCTCGCCTCATATGGACCACCAACCGCAACCTCATACTCATGGCCCACGATGGCAAAGAGCACCGCTTCCAAGTGTAACCTTCACTCTCCTAACTGACTTAACAATCTTGTGTCAGGACTGCAGTTGATATAGTTTAGTAGGGGTATTGTACCCTATGCACTGATTCATGTACAATCTCAGAGCATTACAACTTTTGTTGAGAATGCTGCCACAACCATTTTTGTACATTCCAAAATGCAGTGGCTTGTGTTCTTGTCAGATTTTCCCCTTTTACAGACGAGCTCTGCTTGTTAAGGCTGATTATGGCATTTACACAATGTTAAGACAACACACACTCAAGTGTAGCCACAAGATCAGTGTGTTTGAAAAGTATGTTTTTTGCACAATGTTTCATGGAAAAGGACTAATTTCTCTAAATAAGTTGGTTCTTTTTGCTTAAAATTGGGTAAAAAATGCCTTATCTCCACAACAGAAATTAGAGTCTGTTAAGTTTCTAGAACATTATCAAAAATCCTAATATGCTGGTCGTCTTTGGCTGTGTCCCATTTGTCTTTATTCTTGGTGGTAAAACAGTGCAAGCATTGTGATTACAATATGCCTCATGTCCCTCTTAAATAACTAATTGTATACAATGATCTTTTCAGAATAGTTTTTTTTTATAATTTTAAATGACTTGTAATTTAGTCATTTAGTGATACGAATATTATCAGATTCAAAATGTTTAATTTAAGGTATTATGTTAACTAATAGTGAATGTGCTAAGCTCTGTCAGTTGGCACACAAGTTGATCATTACTGTCCAAATATAAGTGAATAATTTTTGGCAGATAATTATTAATTGGAATCGAAGCTACATTTATCTCGAAATTCTACACAAAAAATGTCCCTTCATAAAGTAGTTTTACATTTGTTGGTTCTTTTGGCAACAGATTATTAATATTCGGCACTGGATGAATAGAGAAAAAAAGATTGACGTCTAAACATGTAATGTTACCCAAGTTTCAGCAACGGAGTGTTTGGGCCTACGTAATTTGTATCTTCCCCTGATATTTCGCAGAAAATGGCTGAAGCTTCGATATTTTTACTGCCAACTTTGCAAACTCGACTCAATTTCCCATCTAGAAACACATGAAGGGGGTTCTCCGTGTCATGTTAAAAACAGTAGAATAGTTACAGTTTTCAATTGTTTGCATGAAAAAATACCTTTAAAAAATAATTTCATGTTTATGTACCTTGCTTAGTTTGTAAAGTTTCCTGCCTTTTGGGTGTTTGTGAAGGTTTAATATTAACTGTCTTACCTCGAGCATTGCTCGTACAAATTTTCAAAAATATATTTATTATTTCCCTTCATTTTCACATTCTTTCTCAATGTATCACTCCTGGAAGTTATTTTCTCTTGTTGGATACCCATGACAAAAGATTTGAATCTTAAAAAATATATATAAAGGTCTTCTCGAAGCTGGAGGACTTGTTCAGTCTTCATTAAGTTTGTTCTCCCAACCGTTTGCGTTTGTTTTGTAATACTGGCAAGCTTTAAAGCAGCTTTAAAATTTTGGTGGAGGATTTTAGTCGAGTGTGAATGTAAACATTCCAATAGTTAGGATCATCAATGAATATTTATTTTAAAAAAACATTCGGCGACAGTGACCTTCATGTGCATCGAGCTGAATGCAAATTGTTGCTACCATGTAATTGCATCAGCCCACTGTGTAAATTTACTTCGAACACCCGTTTTCTGCAGTTGGATGTGAATATTTTGTTGGCAATATGCTTTCTGTGCTGCTGCTGCTGTAATGCTACTAAGCACACAGGCACTGGTCTGCTTACAGACCTTTGCCTACTGTAGTGTATGTGATTCATATATACACCACATCATAAAATGTCAAGAAGCTGCATATTGTACAGAGTACAATATACCGGTGTGCTTGCATGCATGCATGTAAGCTACAGTGATGGAATATATTTTTTGCGTACGATTTATGTCAGTGCTGTAGTGTCACAGTTAGGAGGTTCTGGAAGCCAATTCATTTTACGGTCATGTACTTTTTGGAAGTGTGTTTGTGGGCATAACTGCTTTAACAACAGTTGGTAAATGTCCTTGCCAGTATTTATTCATGCAATTATTGAGGTGTAAGGAGTTCTGTTACACTTTTTGAAGTGTAAAATAATAAAATTACATGAATTACAATAAAGTGATTGAAAGTAATATCACGCAAAGCTTGTTGTACAGGGTTTTTATGGCGTTCATTTCATTTTAATCGTGCTGCCAGCATGATAGAATAATAAATCCCTGCAGTTCCCTTTGACAAGATGCATACCACACATGAGAAAAACCTGAATGCTTCATCATAGACTAGTTGATACCCTTCAAGGACTTCTAGAATCTAGGCTATGCTGTATAAAACCAAGTGATGCTCAGAGCTGGGGAAGACCAACGTCACCATCAGTAGGCATTGTCCACTGTTAGATGAATGCCTCGTCACATCACCATCCCTCATGGTTCAATGCTGCTCCCCTCCATCTCGGTCCGTTACAATAATTGATCTCAGCTCCATCTACCAAGTGGTCGTCCTCTTAACTGTGTTCTCTCATTTTGTTTCCACTAAATTACCAGTCCCTGTCCATTGGCCACTTTGCAGAGACAATAAGCTGTGATTAGCGGAGCTAATTTAGTTTTATTAAGTATTGCATTTTCTTAAGTGGAATTTTTCTTTGTCTGGGTGTGTTTTTGCCATGTTAGGGGGACACCTCGGTCAAAATCGGGATGCATTTGGGTCAAAGTTCACCTTTTTTTTGGTTGGCGAGCTAGGATCCGTGTAGCAATTCAAATAAGGCGGCGTGGCACTGATCTCATCAATACGCTTCTCTACTCAGGAACGCCTTGGCCAGTCCCATGCTTCATTCAGGAGGATCCTGCAAAAGTTTTGGTGTCAGTAGCGATCACTGCTATTACACTACAGTACATTGTATTCTAATTGATTCCGGGGCTTGCTTTCATGAGAGTCTTTCCCAGTTACAAAGCAACGTTGGCCCGACATTCCACATACTAGTTTCTGCCTGCCAGCATTTGGGATTCGTCGGCCCATATTAATAGGCGATGCTGACGCATTCTTGAATAGAGCACTGCACAGGTCCTGTACGAACCAAGGCCGTAGCCATGGAGTCAACATTGGGGGGGACCAAATCTTCCAGGGGGTCTCTGGGTCCCCCCACCGCAGGAAAAAAAAAATCTAAATTTAAAAACGAATTTCCTGCCTAAAATATAAAAATTAACTAACACGTAGGATGGAATTTTAATTTATTTTTTACAATAATTGTTTCATTGTATGTAATGGCAGAGATTGGGGATTAATAAAGTACAACCATAACCACAATCATATAAACCTATTTTATAGCAATATTTTGGGGGGGACATTTTGAGCATATTTGAATATTGGGGGGGGGGGGGGGGGGGGGGGGGGGGGGGGGGGGGGGGGGGG
>CM025608.2:1417921-1432914 GCA_014621495.2 Entosphenus tridentatus | reverse complement strand
CCCCCCCCCCCCCCCCCAATATTGTCCCCCCCCAATATATATAATTACAGTCTTGGTGCGAACCAAGATTGGCGTTAAGAGAGGACACCGCCACATTCTGCCAGCATTGAAGCTGGTGCTGCCGACCTCTGTGTGCACAACAAATTGATGGCCTGTGGGTCCAGAGCAGGATGCTGCACTTGGGGGCCGTCCATAAATGACGTCACGCGATTTTGGACGATTGTTTTACCCCCCCCATCACACGGCGTCAGACCCCCCTCAAATATGACGTCACAAAGCTGTGCCCCTCCCTCTCCAAAATAAAACTTGCTTCAAATCGCTTTAAACTATTGTCATTGTAGTGCGTATTTAATGTGCCGCTGCACGCTGATGTAGGAGAAACATTTATTAAAAAAAAAATTTAAGTAGAACGTGTTGTCTATTTAAAGTTGCGCATTTTGATGTGACGACACATTTCTCAAACACCCCCCTCGTCACATCATCACAAATGTCTGTCCGCCCCCCGCCCCCCCCCTCCAGGTGTGTGACGTCATTTATGGTCGGCCCGATACACGCACAAATCTCAAATACACTTGTAGACAACATCGCCCCAAAAGGAATAACACAAAAGGTGACGTTTCGGCAAATTACTCTACCCCCCCCCCCCACAAAGCACGCGAATTTGCGTGCTATGAGGACGATGCAGTCTGTGCTGTGGGATTGGTGGAGGGCCACACCCCGAAACGTCGCCTGCACCACGAGGCGTGGAAACCCGAACCCCCACCCCCTCCCCGCGCCCCTCGCTCCCATCACCGCAGCCAATGGGAGGCGCTGTTTTAGGTGGGAGGGCGGGGCCACGTCAGCTGTTGTGGGCGTCGCCATGGAGACGGCGAGGGGAGAGGGCCCGAGGTGAGGTGAGTGGAGGTGGTGGAGGCGGCGAGAGGTGGACGCGCGGTTGTGGCCGGGGGCTTTGTGATCGTGAAAAGAAGGTCGGAGAGTTGCGTGGGTGCTTGCAATGAAGGTGGAGTCGAGTTGTGGTTTGGTTTGAGAGGGTGGAAGTTTGTGCTGGAGGGTGAATTGTTACCTGGGGGGAGCTGAGTGGACTGATTGGTACCAGCGGTGTCATGATCGGCCTCTGTGGAGGAGGAGGCTCGTGAAGGACGCTGCTACTGGGTAGTGCCAGGCTAGGTGCACCGTGATGCTGCTGGACAGTTGGAGGCAGTCGCCCTCCAACAACAACGGAGGGGCGACGCTCACAACAACGAGCGGAGCGCCGGGTGGCACAGTAGGGGGCACAGGTGGTACATCAGCCACTCGTCTCGGTCATCTCATTCAGTCGACCCGTGACACCTGCTGAGTCTGCCCCGTGACCTCCTGCCAGTGGGCGTTCGACGCTTCACGTGATAGCCTCAAGGTGCACCTAGCCTGGCACAAGCGTCGTGGTGACGTCACCGCCACTTTGTGGCGAATGGCGGTCGGTGTTGTTGTCGAGTTGAGAGGTGGTCTGGGTGGAGAGAGGGGTAAGGTTGGAGTTGTTACTTATGCGGAGTTAAACGAAAGTCAAGAGGGTGAGGTGATGGTGGAGTTGTGTGTGGGATGATGGAGCGGTTGTGAGGGTGGAACGTTCATGGTGGAGGGCGACGCATGGAGTTGTGATGAGTGGAGAGTTGAGGTGAGGTTTTTTTAAAATCCTTTATATTAAGTTCACTTGCTTGCTTGCGCGCTTACGACCGTGCACATCTTTCGGTAGTTTTTTAACCCACTTCCCGTGATCCAATCGAGTTGACATTTTGCACACAGACTCGTTGTGCGTGACAATTAATTTTCGTGAAAAATTTTTTCCAAAATTTTCCACTTTTTAGGAAAAATAAAATTTCATATTTAATTTAAAATACCAATGTGATCAAAATGAAACTCTTACTCAAGAAAAACAGAAATGAATAATAAAATAAAACTGATGCCACGCATATAAAGGATTTATAGTGAAAAACTTTGTTTTTACGGGTTAATTTTTTTATTATCCTATTCCGCTGGTTTTCCGAGGAAAGCCTAAATGAGTCTCGTTACGTTTTAAGGAGGGTCCTGTAAGTTTTTCCCAGTAGGGGGCGATGATTTGCTATGTAAAACCCCACTAATTTGCGGGTACAGGACTTTGTTTGGACCATGACGTCGGCACACAAAGGCCTCACTCTTGCGAATTGACCTCCCTGGATCTTTAACGTCCACTGTGAAGCAGACGGCGCTTATTTGTTTAATGATAATTTCACGCGCAGTATTATTCAAGGCGGCCGCTATGATCGAACCGTGACCCTGAGCAACAAGCGACCATGGCACCGCCCCCAAGGGTGACGGTGGAGACCGTGGAGTTGACAGGGTTTTTAGTGGGATAATGATGGTGTGGGGTTGAGGGAGTAGAGTGGGATCATGGTGGTGTGGGGTTGAGGGGTTAGGGTGGGATCATGGTGGCGTCAGGTTGAGGGGTAAGAGTGGGATCATGGTGGTGTGGGGTTTTAGTGGGATAATGATAGTGTGGGGTTGAGAGAGGGGAGTGGGATCATGATGGTGTGGGGTTGAAGGGTTTTAGTGGGATCATAATGGTGTGGGGTTGAGGGAGGGGAGTGGGATCATGATGGTGTTGGGTTGAGGGGTTACAGTGGGATCATGATGGTGTGGGGTTGAGGGAGGGGAGTGGGATTGTGATGGTGTCGGGTTGAGGGAGGAGAGTGGGGTTGCGATGTGGAGTCGTGAGTGTGGAAAGCTGAGTGTGAACTTGTGAGTTTGGAAGAATGAACGTGGATTTGTGATGGTGGAGTTGATGGGGTGCCGAACTAAACATGTGTTGCGTGACAGTGATGGTGGAGTTGTAATACGTTTAAAATCGAGAATCACTCCTTTGTTGTCTGTCCTTCTAACTGTTAGCATTGTTCATCTTTTCTGCCTGCTTCTGCCAGTAAGTACATTAGTCATATCCTGTGCCAGTTTTACTCTGCTGTCCTTCATGTGCTTTCTCAACTTCACCTACATCATACTCTGCTCCGCACGAAGCAACGTCTATTTCACTTCCATAAGCCATCTCGTATATTTATTCTTGTAATTAGTCATATTTATGGCAGATACATAACCAGATGAGGCATACTTGTATATTTAGAGTTCAGAGCAAGTTTCTTAGGCTTATAGAACTGGATTAAGTCGTCCAAGGTAACACTTTTCGAGTATTGGTTGATCTATCATTAAAATATAAATCACAGGCTCGTAAAAATCTGGTGAGCCAGTTTGTGAAATTGTCTATTGCGAACCATGACTTGTATATCATCCGCTATTGACACATGTTTTGCAGTCATGTCGGGGCGTAAGAACCAAGGACGTTGTCACCAAAGGGCTTTAGTACATGCCCGTCAAGTAGAAACTCAACGAGAAGAGCAGAAGAAGTGGTTATCCCAAGACAAGCAGTTTGCTGCCAATTTAAGGAGTGAAGAGCAGCAGGAGACCCGACGAGGAATACGCAGCCTCCAGCAAGAACAACATGAGCAGCAGCAGAAGGAAGCCCAATTAAAGGTGAGACCAAGTGGAGTAATGTATTCTAGATTTGAAGCTTTTGTGACTGCAAGGATTCATACTCTTAGGTTTTTTCGGTAAAGTCACGTGACTTTACCAAAAAAACCTAAGGGTATGGAGTAATGTAATATTATAGTTTCACATGTAGGCTTTCACGACCAATATCATCCAAAATATATGTTTTGGGTTAGATCGCGTAAATATGTAGTGACATCGCGGGATGTCACTGTACAGTGCCGGGCCGAGAGAGGCACGGCGTGCGATGTAACGACAGCGCGGACACCACTATGATGTGGGTGTAGTACCGGCCTTAGAGAGGCTCGGTGAGCGTTGGTCGATAGCGCTAAATGGCGTGCAGTGCGAGCCCTACAGGATAGGGTGTGGGAGTGCCGGCCGTAGAAAATGGGTTACGAAAGGCCATGGCACTCTGGTTGACCCGAGAGGACACGTGACCGGTTAAGTCTACAAAGGGGCCCCGAGTGGGGGCTAGGGGTGGTCACGTGGTCGGGGTCCAGATCCTGCCCGAGGATTCTGGAAGGTGGTCGTGGCCAAGGGCAGAGCGAGCCATGCTGCAGAGAATATAAGCCGGGTCCCCCAGAGGGACCGGCGTTGTTTTTCATCCTGAAGAAACCTTCGTCTTACGTGCTACGTTCTACCGAGTCTCCAACACGTGGACCTGGACCTGAGCTGTGGTCCGGTCCGTAGTAGCCAGTTACGTTGTAATTAGTCTGGTTAGCCTGGTGGTCACCGTCATAGGTTGTTATTCTGTTAAGGGGCAGATACCCCGTGTGTTGGTGTTAAATATATGTGTTGCCTCTAAGAGTAAATCTGCAACTCCGTTTAACTCACTACAAATATATAAATGTGTCGTTAAACCTGCCACCCCCCCCCCCCCCCAGTGTGGTCACCACATCTTCGCCTCTGTGTAAGGAACGAAACAGGTGAACTTTTCCACAAATCTGGCTGTCGCCTGATGAAGCTAGTTGTAATTACTGGCGAAACGTCGTACTCAGATTGTAAATGTTTTGGCTTGGCTCTCCAACACACCGGTGTGCTGTACTAGTGACGAATTGGCATGTTCTGTTTACATGACAACCCTTACTAGTTGGCTGTGTCGGGTGGTGGCGGGTTTAAGGAATCATTTATATATTTACGCGATCTAACTCAAAACCTCTATTATGGATAATATTACAGTACTTGCAGAATACCACGGAACTTTCGCAATGATTTCGCCAGTCCCCAATTTAAGAAGGGGGTTTGTTTCGAAGACATACACACTGACTTTCACACCTGTACACGAAGATCCCCTGTATAGCCTTAATAGACTGTTGGGGCAAGTGCTGTTAGCCAGCGGCACATCTGAAGACCGGAACGGCACACAAGGGGGTCATTGCCCAGCACCACGCCCGGCCGCCTTTGTCTCCCCAGTGGTGTTATTTACAAACTGCACCAGGTACACATTTGAGGCTAAGTCGACCTAGTTCCTAGGGGATAATCAGCAGAGCTGTTAAGGCACACACTCACTTTCACATGTACACCATTACAAAGAACCCCCGTATTGCCTTAACAGACTGTTGGGGCAAGTGCTATTAGCGATTAGCACCTAATGAAGGTCGGCACGGCAGACAAGAGTGTGGGTGGCCAGAACCACGCCCGACCACCTTTGTCTCCCTAGTGGCGATGCTTTACTACACACCACACCAGATACTCATTTGAGGCTGAGTCAACCTAGGGGAGGCCCAGGAGCGGTTCTAATTATCGTCACTGGGGTTGGACAGCGTGCTAACCGCTACACTCCCGCTACTGACACACACACACTCCCAGCGTTGATGTGACTCATTACAGCTGGTGGAGGATTGCTCCGCCAAACGACATAGTTCGGCGGCTCGTTTGGCCAGTGCGAGTAGGAGTTTGCAAGTTGTATTGAAACAGGTTTTTTTATTTCACGGAATGTGTTACCTCCGTGTTGTTGTAAGTGGGGATTTCGTGCGTCGACTTGCGATTAGTTGGACCAGTGACGGTGAGTTGCAAATAACGTAACATTTTTGCAGCACAGGTTTATTAATTATTGTTGCATGGATAGGGTGTCTCACCTTTATTTTATTAACGGAAGTTTGTATCATCGCGTTTACAGGTAATTGATACATGCGGTAACGCTCAGCAAACAGCCAGCCAGCCTGTGCGACCGTACCAAGTATAAAATTATGTTAATGTATCCCATCGCACACCCCGATTATTTGCCGTTTGTGACGTCTAAGTAACAAAACAGTCAACCAGAGGGGTAGAATGTAAGAAAAAAAGTGTGCGCATTATATAAGACAAGATATATTACATTATTACTGTTGTAAATATTGTATTTGCTGTAAGTCAGTAGTTAACTCAAATTTGTAGAAACTTGTTAATTTCAGTTGCTTGGTAACATCAGCATCCTAACAAAATGGCTCTGGCCACGTGGCAATGGAGTTAGAGCTTCACTTGCCTGCCTTGATGTAAAAAAAAAGAGTTTGAGAGCATAAAGGCCCATGGAGCTTTACTAGATAGGCCCACCCATACTGATCAGCTACTTGATAAGAGATGAGACAATGTTCTCCGATCCCCAATCCATGACCAGCGTGATGTAAAGTACAGTGAAACAACCCCATGACCAATCTACCTAAACCATTTCCCTTAGATACGAGCAGCTCTGGATCTGCCAGGCATGGTATAAATTGCATGAGTTTGAATGAGAAAAAAACACAATTTTTGCCTCATAGAGAACAGCCATTAAAATATGCTAACCTTAATATATGCATACTTAAAGCAGTTAATTGAACCATGAGTGGAAATTAATAACAATTTAAAAAGCACCCATACTACGGTTCCTATACGTTTTTTATGTAAGGTGAGTTTTACGTGTAATTTTCCACCATCAGTATACTTTAGGGACCTTCCCATGTTGCACCCCACAGTGAAACATTGGAACATTTTTTGAGGGAACATTGGACTTTTTCATTCAATTTAGTAGCGTTGCAAAAAAATAACATGTATTGTTGACTTGGAATAGATTTTTTTAAAGAAATTGTTCATTCAATTGCTGTATTATGGTTGTCTGTTCAGGCTGAAGAAATGAAACTTCTGAGGGAGCAGCGGTTGGAGCAAGAAGAAAGGATTGCTCGTGAAATGGAAAAAATCAGGCTTGATCAAATCAGGGATGAGAAAATGAGGTTGCAAATAAGAGAAAATAGGTAACATGGTATATTTTCAGATACAAATATTCAATGTCTATAAAACATGGAACATCCATAATACACCAGATTCCCCCCCCCCAATGGGTTGTGCATATTTCCTTTCATATAAACCCTTCAAGAACATCTGATTGTGGCAAATAATTTAAGCATCAGACAAATTTGCAGCATGTGAGGTTTCATGATCAAGATTATATTATGGCGGTGCTTTTCTTCTCATTGTTGCTACGCACATGTCCAAGTGCCCAACATGTACATCTGTTAGTCACAAACTTTTCATAAAGTTAACACTAGATTTGAAGTTTTCGTGACTGCAGGAATTACTCTTTGGTTCTTTCGGTAAAGTCATGTAGAAATAAAATACATTAAATAATAGAGTACGATGTTTCGATTGCAACGCAAGCAACTGTCATCAGGTAGAACTAAATTTGAGAGGGAGACAAGACACGGAGACACACAGACACAAGCAGAGAGAGACAACACAGACACACTCTGTGTGTCTCTGTGTTGTGTCTCTGCTTGTGTGTCTGTCTGTGTGTCTATGTTGTGTGTCTCTCTCTGTGTGTCTGTGTTGTCTCTCTCTGCTTGTGTGTCTGTGCTGTGTGTCTCTCTCTGTGCGTCTGTCTGTGTGTCTCTGTGTCTGTGTTTTCTCTCTCAAATTTAGTTCTACCTGATAACGGTTACTTGTGTTGCAATCGAAACGTCGTACTCTATTATTTAATTTATTTTCTTTCTACGTGGCTTTACCGAAAGAACCAAAGAGTAAAGTTAACACTTTTTGGAATGGAGCAAGGCTATGAGGATTTGGAAAAGGAGATGACTGGATGGAATTATGTCTAGCAGGGTGAGGGAAAGAGAATAAATCTAAGTGCTTTTATCAGCATTGTGGTGATTGAATAGAGTGATTTCGATGAAACGGTCCTCTACATTTGTGGAGAAATCAATGGTTGAAGTTGATGGGAACAGTAACCATGGAAGTAGTGATAGAGTGGTTTTGGCAGCGGATTAGTGCAGTGATAACACTTATGCCTCACAGAAAAAGCTTTTGGGTTCAAATCCCCACTCTTTGTGCCTTTCTTTGTGGAGTCTATGTTTTCCCATATTTTGGATGGGTTTCTTCTGGGTTTTCTGATTTCCTGCAAAAGCACAAAATATACCTGGTATTGGTCAAACATCCAATTTCAAAAACAACCCTGACAATTACGCATACACATAGCAAGGTCACCTCAAAGGAAACTTGGTAGAACCCTCCTGAAAAAGAGAATTGATTTTGTCAGGCTTTCCCTGAGTAAACAAGCATACTAATAATGATGAGACTGACCACAGCTGTGAGTGCTTAATGATGACAATATTCGATTATGTTATTGCGTTAAATTGTGTTAATTATGTTTGATGTTATGCCATAACTGGTTGCTGTGTGCATTTTAGCCTGGAGTTGAGAGAGCTGGAGGCAAAGCTCAAGGCTGGCTACACTCAACGTGAATGGGCAGCACAGATTGCAGAGAAACGTACTACGCTTCTTGATACAATGGTAAATATATGCATCTCTTCATTTGTGTGTTCTTTATAGCACAGGGGAAATCCAAAAATCCATGGTGATGTGGGGGAACCGACCAGCAGATCCTGTAATTCGCGATACACCGTGAAAAAAAATCTAAGAATTAATCTGTGATGACAAAATTCCTGCCATCACGGTGCTCCTCAAATTTTAGGAGGATTTTAGCTGCGTGACTCCATTAACTCATGGGGATAATGTGGATTATAGGAATTTTGTCCTATATGTCTGTATAAAAATGTGGATTATAGGTGTTCTGTCCTGGGTCTGTGTGAAAACATGAATTTTAGGAGTTCTAAATTATTTTTAATTGAGACCTATTGGGCTCATCTAAAAAAATGCAAACATCACTTAGCACTCAAGAGATTATGTCAGCACAGTCAATCTGTGCGACGTCAACAAGAAAGGTAAAACAAATGATGCACCTCCATTTGTCCCTCTGCAGCTGCGTTTGTCTCTCTGCAGCTCATTTTATCTCTCTCTGCAGCTCAATTTGTCTATGTTGCCCCCTTTTCTCTCTCTAGTTCCGTTTGCCTCTGTAGTTCTATTTGTCTCTCCGTAGTTGTGTTTGTCTCTGTGCACCTTCATTTGTCTCTGCCAGTCCGTTTACGTCTCTATATACTCCTTGGTCCTTTCGGTAAAGTCACGTAGGTAGAAAAATAAAATAAAATAAAAAATAATATATCACGACGTTTCGATCGCAACACAAGCGGTCGTCCTTAGGCGGAAAAAATAATCCAGCAGTGGAACTGCTGAACCAGGAAGAACACAGCGAGAGAGCTGTTACAACAAGAGGTTTTTAATGCACTGCCCTTCGCCACATATATGGATTATTTTTTCCGCCTGAGGACGACCGCTTGTGTTGTGATCGAAACGTCGTGATGTATTATTTTTTATTTTTCTACCTACGTGACTTTACCAAAAGAACCAAAAATAGTATGGATTCCTGCAGTAACGGAAGCTTCAAATCAAGATTATGTCTCTATATCTCTGTCTTTCTGCAGCTCAATTTGTATCTTTACAGCTCCGTTTTATCTCTTTCTATTTTTGTGTCTATGTATCTGTCTTAATGTATCTCCGTTTGGCTCTGTTTTATTATTAGAAGAATATTGGAGGGTGGATTATATTGGAGCTCTCCTGTGATATATACACATTTACACAAAATAATGATGAATTGAGGGCAAGTTACTGAGACGACATTGGAGTGGACACCCAGAGGCTAGCGACTTAGAGGAAACCTAAAGCTAGACCAGTGCATTACTGTAGGCTCAAGAGATAATCTTGGAGGTCAGGTGCCAACTCTAAACAGCTGATGTATTTAACAAATGGAACGAAGCAATAGACTGATGTTGTGGCAATGACTGATGATCTCTTAACCTTGATTACATGTACTAGATTAAGTTGCTGGTTTTCCTGGTAAACCTTCCTGGTTATCAAGACGTAATTAACTTGATTAAAATGTTTTTCATGTACATTACCTAACCCTTTAATTAAAATTGGTGTATTAAATGCATTCATATTTAATGTTTAATATTGTTTATAATTCCTCTCGCTTTCAATATTTTTGTTATTTTTTGTTGCTATGTAAAAAATACAACTTGGTTTCCTTTTCTGTATTTATAATGCAACGAAATAACGGTGAGATAACAAGCCTCGTTTGGGAGAGAAACCTGCACTAAAACTAGTGACGTAAAGCTGCATAATTGGAGGAAATTATAAATGAGGTACATGTATTGCATGGCCTACTAGTTCATTCGGTGCAACCCCTGATATATTACAGTATATCACTTGCAAAAGAATGTGTGTTATTGGGGCTTTGTTGATATATTTTTCCCCATGTTGGTAACTTTTTTGTTGTTTTATTGAGCCTGAGTAGACGTGTTTCATGATTACTGTGAGAATGTGATTTGTATGTGATTTTGTGATGTCGTCTGAATTCCTAATAGAGGCATGAGGCAGAGAGTGCTCGACAAATGAGAGAGGAGTACGAACGTGAGAGCCAAGTGGAGCAGAAAAAGGCACATTTGCGCTGGGAGCAGACCGTGAGATACCAGCAGGACCTGGAGCAGCAGCTGGAGGAAAAGGAGCGACGCAAGCAGGAGGGTTATGAGGAGTTCCTTCGGGAAAAGCTCATGGTTGATGAGATCGTCCGGAAGATATATGAGGAGGATCAAAGGTAATATTGGGCCATCATTACCCTATGTTATCAATATGAGCACTTTCCTTCGTTTTAGTTCACTATTTCCTACTTTTATGTTTCAAATAGATTTTATTCAGTACAAGAGACCGTTAAATATCGTGGGTTTATCGTTGGCAGTTTCGACCTATCGTGGGCAACCTGTTTGTATACGAATTTAGTTATTGCGGGGGTTATGGCATTTCATAGGTATGGCTGATACTGCTAGGCGGGGCGGGGCGGGTAAGGGACGCGAGGTAGTCAGTGGCAAATCAACCTTTGCCATGCAAGCATCTCGCGGACAAAGACCCCCGAATAGCCAATTAACAGACTGTTGGGGCAAGTGCTGTCAGCAAGCACCTATGAAGGCCGGCACGGCACACGGGGGGGTGGGTGGACAACACCACGCCAGGCCACCTTTGTCTCCCCAGTGGCGATGATTACACAAAGCACCAGGTACTCATTTGAGGTTGAGTCAACTTAGCGGAGGCCCAGGACCGATTCAGATAAACGCCACTGGTGTTGGGTGTGAGCGGGAGTAAAACTCGGGCCACCGGTTCGTAGAGCAGGGCGCTACCGCTCCCCACTCATGGACAAGCACACCTGCTTTGGATCACCATCATCGGTAAGTACAGTATTTAGTATTTATATGACTATTGTCTAGGAATGTGTTTTGCTTCGGGGTTCTACATGTTTATTTCAATTATTTAGTTTTTTCAGTTGAAATGGCATCCAGTACAATACTTAATTTCAATTGTGATGTGTCCATTTTTGGATGCAGTGTACCTAATCCCATTATTTACGTACGGCTTAAGTATTGAATATCGCGAGTTTGGCATTCGCGGAACTTTTCCAAGAACATAACCCCCGAGATATTCAAGGGTCTCCTATATGTTATCTTTTCATGTAAAATGTTACTGAGATTTGAAAAGATGTCGTAGTTGCTTATGTATGGCTTATCAAAGCATGTTAATGATCGGCAATTATATGTTGATGTTTCCATTTGCAATGAATTGTTGTGCCTACTCACAGAGAGATAGAACTGCGGCTGGAAAAGCAACGGGCAACACAGCATTACATCCAGGAGTTCCGCGAAAAACGAGAAGAATGGAAAAAAATGGAGCAGAATAAAATGGAAGAGGAAAATCGAAAGCTCATGGAGTTTGCACATCTTCAGGAAAGACGTAGGGAGGACCATATGGCCCAAATACGGGAGAGAGAGGCTCTCAAGGATGTGCTGCATCAGCAGGTATGCATGCCATCACCTTCAGTTATCTTCTATGTACTGCTGATAAAAGCCTCCCCATGTTTTTTTTTCCATTACTCACGAACCTGCAATAACAATCCATCTGCATACCAGCTAATCCCGTTGTTCAGTGCTTGGTGGTCAACCGCCTTTGGCTGCCAATCATTCACCATTCTCACTCATGGACTATACGTCTTGGAATGTGTACTACCCATACTTCATTTTTAAATCGTCATATCTATAATTTGTGTTTGTTCTCTCAAACCAAGCATTCATTTTTCATGTAATCCCTAGCATGTAGTAGTATTCTCTTCACATTTGTGCAAACTTGTTCTATTTTCTTTGCAGTTAATATGCACTGAATTAATAATTATATTTCGGCAAAGTGGCATGTTGCTTTTCATTATCAGATAACATATTCTAAAAGGGACTATACAACCTGTTCTTGCCTCATGAGTTAATTCCTCTGATCAGGGTTCACCTTAATTAATTTGCTTCCATATGCAATTTTGTCCTTACAAAAATTATTTTATTATGTACAGCAAACAAATTATATTGCACTTTACAAGACAATTTTGAAGGTCAATATTGGTCGCTTTTCGCCAAGTAACTCAAATATACAGAATATGGTACAATTACATTGTTTTTCCAGCCAGCTAACTTACCAAAGCAAATTACATGGCTTGGTATCATCACACTTTTTCACACCTTGTCTAGGCATATAATTTGCACATGCAGATTTTATAACTATATATTTTTTATCATGCTTGGAATATGCTTTTTGGATCTTGAAGATAAACACAAGCACAATAAGTAAAAATTCTTACATGCACTTATCTGAGTAAAACATCTATACTTAATTTTTACATTGGTGATAATTGTTATTATATTACACGGGAAACGTTATAACTGCATTGCAATGCTCTGGGCACCATATTACAGTTGCAGCTAATTAGTGTTCTTTAGTGCAATGCTGTGTGTGTGTGTTGCATTGGAATTAATGCAGTTTACTACTCAATATTGACTACTTTTTTTCCATTCATCATCACGGTCCATGGGCAGAGAGCCCGTAGGTGTCCACTGCACATATCGTCATTTGTTTCCACTTTCCTCTGCCTTATGGCAATATGCTCAAGTAGCGCCACATCTTTATGGCACCAATCTCTTATGTCGTCATCAAGGGATTCTCCGTTAAGTATTCCTCTCTTTCTGGTTCCTTCCATTTTCCCGAACAAACACTTTTAATGTTGCTGTTGTTGTCCATCCTACATATGTGTCCAAATACTGTAGTTCCAGTTTCCTTCTCATCGCTGCCTGCATCAGGTCTTCTGTGTGCAAACTTTTTCTTACTTCTTCGTTGGTCACTCTTTGGGGCCCAGTTTGGATGCAGTATCCTCTAGCAATACATTTCGAATGCCAATATCTTATCTCTGTCAGTCTTGTTCAATTTCCAAATTCTCGCAGCCATGCAAAGCTGTAATGAACACGCATGTTCTTAAGATGTTCAGTTTGGTCCTATAGCCGTTTTGCTTGCTTCTCCAGGTGTTATTGAATCCTGCCATTACTCCTTTTGCCTTTGCGATCCTCGCTGTTATGCCTTTCGTGCAGTCATTGTCCCATATCAGTCGACTTCCCAAGTATACAGATTCCCTTACATTCACAATCTTGCTGATTTATGTTATTACTTCTTTCTCAATGTCCTCCCGAACACCATTGCGTTCGTTCCTCCACGTTAATCCTCAGTCCTGCATCCTATCCTGACTTATTCAGTGCATGAACACTTTCCTGCAGTACTACACAGCTTTCTTCCATGAGATTTATGTCGTCCACGAATCTCAGGTTATTGATTCTTTATCTTTATTAATGTTAATGTGAGAGCCCCTTTTGGGAATAACAAGCCTCTCACGATGCCATCACTGCTCGTGATATGTATCTCCAGGTTTGAAACTAAAACCTGCAACATTGCCTAAACGTTACACTCCAAATTGTGTATCGTGACTTGGCCTAATATGATATTTGTCAAGTTCATTATTAAACCACCATTTAAAATAAAACTCTAACTCCACAGTCTCAAGTTTACAAAAGTGATTACGTAACTTTATTGACACATGTATGTTATGTTCAGCTTGCAGAGAGAATTGTGACTGAGAAACAGGAGCGTGAAGAGCTCGAACAAATACGGGAGGAGCTCCTGCTCGAAGAGCAAGAGGAGGCTGCACGTCAGAAGGAAATTGTATGCAGTTGTTTTACTCCTATTCCAAAGTTGGCACTGTGTTTGTACTTTGCATGTTTGTATGGTAAACATATATTTAGTAACAATATACATTTGTTAGAGAGGATATGTTCCTGCTAATTAAACGCTTGTTGATTTAATTAGTGTGTTATGGACAACAATCCACGTAAAACACACGATGCGTTTGTTATATGAAAGGTATATCGTCGATATTAAAATAAACCGGAATTTTTATAAAGCACCGGTAGTTATTTTCCACCAACTTCTGTTTAAATGATGAGGTGACAAGTTCACTTGTGGTGCTTTATGCAAAGTCACTGTTGTGGTCAGTAGACCTTATTTCAAAGATCAAAACAATGTTATCCTCAATACACAACCTACTGCTAATCATTCAAGTTGACTAAATATAATGATCAGTTACTACAACGTTTTAAAATAATGTACTAAATCTTGTACAAGTTATTATATAACATTTAGTACAGTTCGTACACCACTGCGTCATATGGGATTAAATGGATGTAAATGTGTTACAGGCCGAATTGGAGAAAAAGATAAGACAGCGTTTGGAGTGGCAACATACATATCAGGAGGCTTTGGCGTTAAAGCAGCTACATCTGCAAGCACAGCATGAAGAGGAGGAACACTTCAGGCAGCAGATGCTGGTGAAGTTTGCTGAAGATGATCGTATTGAGCAGATGAATGTTCAGAAGAAGCGCATGAAACAACTTGAGCACCGTCGTGCTGTTCAAAACCTGATTGAAGAGAGACGAAAACTTTCTCAGGCTGAGCAGGTAAGGGTTATTTTATGTTTCACTGTAATGTAGTTGTATGTGCTTCGTAGAAATACGAGTGGGAAGCCTCTCCTACCGACGGGGTGAATATTACTCTTTGGTTCTTTCGGTAAAGTCACGTAGGTATAAAATAAAATAAATAAAATCGTGACGTTTCGGGCGCAACACAAGCGTCCGTCATCAGGTGGGACAACCACAGCAAGAAACAATTGCTGAAGTGGGCAAAAGGGCTGC
>CM025608.2:1384216-1407921 GCA_014621495.2 Entosphenus tridentatus | reverse complement strand
CATCGCTGCGGGAGGTCTACGCGGCTATCTGGGGGCTGGCGGATCAGAGAGGCCACAATCCGCAAAGCCATCACTCCAACTATCAAGAAGGATCCCGTTGAGGAGCCTTTCAAGACCATCACATTACCCTACATTGCTGGGGTCACAAAAAAGATCTCCAAAATCCTGATAAAACACAAGATCCAGGTCCGATTCAACACAGTACATAAAATCCGTGATCTCGTCCCGTCTGTTAAAGATGTGGTACCAGACATACAGTACCCTGGCGTCTACAAACTAAGTTGCCTCTGTGGTAGCAGTTACATTGGAGAAACCAAACGACATGTCTCGGACCGCATCCGTAAACATAAAGCAGACTTGAAACACGGTAGGACAAACACCTCAGCCGTGGCAGATCACTGTTACAATTCAGTGGGCTCACATGATATTGACTTCTCCAAGACAGAGGTTCTCTGCAAGCCATCTGGCTACCATGAGAGATTCGTTCATGAGGCTATCCACATATACAAACACAGAGACAATTTCAACCGAGAAGATGGATTCTGGCTTAGCAATCATTGGAAGGACGTAATAAACCATTTCGGATCTTAACTGATTGTGTTCACGTTTACGGTGACTTTCAGACCGCGTTCCATTCACTGGCATTGTATTCTCCCAGGGGAATGGATTCTTTGCTCTGCTGCATAGACATATTTTGTTGCTTACTCTTAGTATCTTTCACACTGTATAATAACAAATAGTTTTAAAATGTATATGCTTAATACAATGTACAAAGTAATATATAGTATCGTAATTGTATAGTGAATATACAGCAGTGTGATATACATTAGGGTGGGTATAATAATACATAGTGTAACATTACAATGGATAAGGTATAGGGTGGTTTATAGCAATACAGTATATAATTTAATGTTTGGGTTTGTCTATGGCAGTATATAGTACGGTGTAGACTCGTGCGATGTAAGAGAATAAAGTTTAGATGGAAGCATATTATATTTTTTACGATGTAGAATTGTAATGTATTACCTACTGTTAGTAACTCAGCTTATTGTAGAGTATATTTAGTATAATTATGATACTATGTAGTTTATACTTTAGTTGTTTACGTGGTGGTTTTAGTTACTGCAGCTACATACTATTAACACTTCATCCCTTTATTAATGCTACCCCCATCCCCTCCCTGTGATACTGCTAATCCTGCATCATGCACGGGCAAAGTAACACTATTCACATACCTGCATTTCCCATATCCTCTCCCTTGGATGCTGCTAATCCTGCATAATGCACGGACACAAGTAGCACTAATTACATACCTCTTGATATGCAAATTCTTTTGTTAAGGCGCCCCCCCCCCTTCACCCCCCCTCCCAACCCAGCTTATATATATGCTCCAAGCACGTGTGCTGTTTCATTCAGACGCTGTCGCCTCGACAGACCTGGTTTCACCTGAAGACGGCTGCTTGCGTTGTGGCCGAAACGTCGTGAGAATTATTTTATTATGTTTTATTATTTTATTACTTCCCTTCTACGTGACTTTACCGAAAGAACCAAGAAGAGGAGTTTCTGATGTCTATGAAAATCGATCTGGCAAATGGGCGGGTGGAAGTCCAGGGAAATAATCTCCATTTCCTAAAGGCGGAGGGGGCCGGCCGGGGGGTACCCTACATGCAGGCTCTGGTCAGTGAGTCTGTCTTCATTCCCCAGGCAGCCCAGATGCTGATTTCGCTGCGATATGGGTCCGCCCTCGTGACAGCCCGGCCGGAGTCACCCATCCTGGTGTCTCCGGCGTCAGCCGCCACGGATCGCCACGCACTGGTGCGGGCCGAAACTATTGTCCAGGGGAACCAGAATCTGTTCATTCAGGTGCTGAACACCTCCAACAGAGCAGCGACGATGCAGGCGGGAATGGTCCTGGCCCACGTTGGTCCCTTGTCCCCAGGACGGAGCCCGAGCTTGTAGGAAGCATCAGCCAGTCTGAGGACAGAGCGGTCGACTCGTGGATGGATCAGCTGGCGGGGCCTGAGCCGGGATTGCCGCCCGACCACTCGTTATTGCCGGAGTTCTCGGACGTGTTCAGCCGGGGACCGTTCGACCTAGGACGCACATATGCACCAAAACACATATAGAATGGGCCCAATGGAAAAAGGGCACATTCAACAAGCGGTGCAGGAGATGCTGCAGGCTGACATAATTTCCCCATCCTTGAGTCCATGGGGGGCACCGGTGGTCCTAGTCAAGAAGTCAGATGGGTCACTGAGATTCTGCAAGGACTTCCGACGCTTCAATGCCGTCATGCTTGCCGATGTATATCCCCTACCACGTATCGACGACTCACTTGATGCACTGGCAGGAGCAACATTTTTCAGTACGCTGGATTTATTGTCTGGGTTTTAGCAGGTCCCACTAGACGAGGACTCCCGGCCTAAAACAGCGTTCCGGACACCACAGGGCCTGTTCGAGTTCAACTGCCTGCCTATGGGCCTCCAGACTGCACCGGCGACCTTCCAACGCTTAATGGAGTTGGCTTTATCAGGCCTCCAATGGGAAACGTGCCTCATCAACCTGGATGACGTCATTGTCTTCAGCCGATCATTTGAGGAACACATTGGCCGATTACGTCAGGTATTCCTGTGGTTCCGGAACGCGAACTTGAAGCTCAAGCCGTCAAAGTGCCACCTTATGCAGTCGTCGGTTCGCTACTTGGACCACGTCGTCAGTGAGTCTGGAGTGGCTACAGATCCGGAAAAGACGGCCTGTGTGAGGGCCATGGGCTGTTCCCACAACGGTTCCAGAGGTACGCAGGTTTGTGGGTTTCGTGTCTTACTACCGCCGGTTTGTACCCAACTTCGCAACCATTGCGAAGCCCTTGCATGTGTTGATGGCGACGAACTAAAGGTTTTATTGGGGCCCTCTGGAGGAGGAGGCATTTCAGCAGCTGCGCTCGCATCTGACAGATGCACCACCATTGGCCTTTCCAGATTTTGGCCTCCCCTTTATCCTGGACACGGATGCCAGCTACGTGGGCATCGGCAGTGTCTTGTCGCAAGTCCAGCAGGGTTGGGAGGTGGTTAATGCCTACGGTAGTCACGTGCTTTCATCAGTGGAGCAGTGCTACTGCGTCACACATAGGGAACTCTTGGCAGTCGTTCACTTCGTACAGCAATTTCGACCCTACCTGTATGGTCGCAAATTTACGGTCCGCACTGACCACGCGGCCTTGCAGTATTGGCTCTGCATCGACCAGCCTTCGGGCCAGCTGGCCAGGTGGATAGAGCGCCTGCAGGAGTACAGGTACCAAGTGGCCAAAGGCACGGGGATGAGACACGCCAACGCGGACGCATTGTCCTGGCTGGCGCCCCAGGGCCCTTATGCATGCACCACAGGCGGGGCATGCTGCAAGGAGGCGAGGCCGGAGGGAACGGTCATCGCTCCCGTACACACGGCGGAGGGCGCACAGGGTGAGGTCCAGCTGACCGACCACGACCTGGGGCTGACCTTGGACGATTGGAGACATCTACAGCTGGAGGAAGCCCCCCTGCGAGCGCTACGCGCCTCAGCGGAGGCAGGGGGGAGAAGTACATCGTATGGGAGGACCTCCTCATGCGATTGGGACCCGGCAGGACGCCGGCGATGCCTGGTGATTCCGGAGTCGCTGCGTCAACAATTGGTCATGGACGTACACTGCCGCCAGCCGCTGCACCTGGCGGGGCGGAAGACACTGTGCACATTACAGGGTCGGTACTTTTGGTCAGGCATGACCGCTGACATGCACCGATGGGTCGCTACCTACGTCGAATGCACGCGGCGGAAGCCACCACCCCGGGTAAGCCGGGCGCCCCTGCAGCCCATCACGGTGACCAGGGTCAACAAATTGGTTGCATTGGACATCCTGGGACCACTGCCGGTCACGCCACGGGGAAATAAATACCTGTTGGTTGGTGTCGAGTACTGCGTGAGGTGGCCAATGGCGTGGGCCCTCCCGGACCAAACGGCACAGACCATCGCCTATGCCTTCGTGGGGGGCTATGTTCTTGACAAGGAGGCACCGGAGCGGTTGCTCACGGATCAAGGCAGAAATTTCTCCTCACAGCTATTGAAGGATGTCTGCTCAATCCTGGGCACTAATAAGGTTCGAACACCTCTGTATCATCCCCAGACCGATGGGATGGTGGAGCGGCTTAACCGCACCATAGCGGCCATGCTGTCCCAAGTGGTGGACGAAAACCACTCTGACTGGGACCTCCACATTCTATCGGTCTTAGCGGCGTACAGGGTGGCCCCGCACGCGGCAGCGGGGTTCTCGCCGTTTTTCCTGATGTATGGACGGGACCCCGTTCCACCTATTGAGATGCAGCTGACGGACATTCCCGCGAGAACCGACGCGTGGCCAAAGGCACTAAAGGCCTACCTCATTTATTTGAGAGATGCCCACCAAGCAGCCGAGGTCGCATCGGCCACTAGCCAAGGGAGCAATGTATGGATACGGGAGACAACAGTGACAGCCAAGCCCTTTAAAGTCGAGGACCAGGCATGGCTACACTGTCCTCAGGTGCCGGTCGACCTCTCACCGAAGCTGCACCGACCCTGGAAAGGGCCGGTCAAGGTCATTAAAGCACTCCAACCGCAGTGCGTCCAGGTTCAACTGGGTAAGCGACGATGGTGTGTGCACCCCACCCGCCTTAAGCTATACATCTCTCCACCATCATCACCGCCATCGTCACCGCCATCATCATCACCCCTACCCAGGCCAAGGTCGCCGACCACTACTCGCCGACCAGCAGGGGGTTCGGTTCCCTGTGTTCCCTTGTCACCTACAGCGCCCCATGTGAGGTCTGATGGAGAGGCGTCACGACCGGGGGTCGCGGAGGTTGGAGAGACAGCGGTACCAGACAAGGCGACACCGGCGCCACCGAACCGGGGACCGCGACGAGAGGGCCTCCAAAGGAGGGGGCCGCCGCGGTCATCTGTTGCCTGTGGATGTCCGGGCTGTTACAGGACTCTGGCTGGAGAGCCGGGCAGACCGTTCAATTGATTTTGTTGCGTTATATTGAATTGTATGGTTGTGGGGGGTTAAGGGCGGTCGTCACTGTCAGTGGGGGGAGGCTCATGGGGAGACTTAAATGGTCTATTAGGTAGGCAGAACCGAGGACTTTTTCTTTCCTCAGGGGGGGGGTGGGCGGTGATGTAGGGGTGTCAGGGGAAGGATTCCCACCAATAGGGGGAGTGGGACGGTGACAGGAGAAGGGGGAGGAGCAGGTGAGGAGATATAAGGGAGAGAATGGGCGGGAAGAGGGGGTCAATGGCAGGAACGAGATTGGGACGGCTGGGGACAGGTGTGGATGGGAGGAAAAAAATTAAAGACGAACCCCCTGCAACCTTGTGTCGGCTCTTTTTTACAAAAGTAAGGCAAGTGGTAACAGCAACAACTTAATGTGCTTAAACGCGATGAGAACAGTGAGTGCACATGTGATATTGTTCGTGCAACTGGCTCGCATGAAGGTACACTGCGAACCATCTGACAGTATATTAAAGCAAGTTGTGATAGTGCGACTTCTACTTGGCATTATAAATGTGTCTATTAATGCACAAAAGTGTTAGATTTTGTGAAAAGTGTAAAAATTCGTATGAGTGAAATACACCCCTTCTGCACTTATCCGTTAACCATTCCTACGTTTCCTCTTTACATTCCACCCATCACATCTCACATGCACAGACTACAGTATTCTTTTCTTTCCATTACTTTTATCATTGTTTATTTTCTTTTTTAATGTTATGCATGAAATATAAATAAAAAGGCAACAATAAATATAATTAACTAAAATTGTCCACATACATGAGTAATAATGATAAATGTAATGATCGAGTTGGGGGCTTGGAACGCAACCCCCCCTAATTTACATTACTAGAATTTCGGCGGATGGCTGTCGCCTTATTCTAGCACCTGCGGAGGTCTTCTCCGTGCCCAGCCTGTCACCGAAACTGATGTGTTTCTACAAAATACATCTTTTTTGGTGGGGTGTGTGAAACATTTTTTAGGGGGGTCGACAATTGTAAATCTGTTGAATCAGCTTTTTCCCCCCACATCAGGGCGGGGGGGGGGTCCACTTTTTATAACGTTTTGATTCAGGCCTCCTGAAAGGCTCATAATAAACGTTTTTGGGTTACATCGCGTTATTTATAAATGTGCTGTAACCCTCCACCACCCGACACGGCCAATCAGTAAAAAAGTGTCACGTTGACATAAGATAAATAGTCCACTACTTTAGCCCACCGGTGTGTTGAAGAGTGAATCCACAACATTTACAATTTTTGAGTACGAAGTTTCGCTGGTAATTACATCCAGCATCATCAGGCAAAATGGTGAAGCCCTCCACTTGCTCCCGTTCTTAAATAGAGCAGCACGGTGACGTCATCTTTTAACTCATTCAGCTGCAGTGATTTGAGGCGGGGGGGGGTATTGTAATTATATAATAGGTTGGTAATGAGTCAATTGTTATGATTAGTAATGAGTTGTAGATTAGTAATTAGTTGTAATGTGTATTACTAAAGTAGTGAACTATTTGTCTTTGTCAACGTGACACTTTTTTACTGATTGGCCGTGTCGGGTGGTGGAGGTTATGACACGTTTATAAATAACGCGATCTAACCCAAAAACTTGCATTATGAATATTATGACGTCCTCACATATTACTTTAGCAAGGTCTTTCAGTTCCAGGCAGCTGTAACAAAAAACAAACCCACACATTTGGGCTAAATTGCATTACACTAACATGTAAAGTGACATTAAATGTAGATTAAATGGTGGAGACAGATGGCCTGAGAACAACATCATAACAAGGTAAATAGCGACAGCTTAAACCAGGGTAAATACACGTACATCGGAACATATTAATGGAGATTAAATGAGAAGAGAGTAGACATGTGTAGCCATTTTAGTACAATTATTGCAAGTGAAATTGAGACGAAGATAAATTAAAGGCATACAGACAAGATATGAGAACAACAATTTTGAGATTGAACGAGGCGAGAGAGACTTGTTTCATAGCAATTGAAACACTGGAGTGGAAAAAGGCAACAACAATATGAGTACAGATGAAGCTCACGTGGTGTGTGGGATTGTTCTTTATATATTATACTCATATTGTAACTGTATATACTGTACTATATCCTTATACAGTATTTGCTTATCATTTCTTTAGGATAACAAGTAAAAAGCACAAAATGTCGCTGCGTGAAGAAGTTATGCTATGCAATATAAAGACGTGTCGCAGTAAGATTTCAGGTTATGCATGGGTAACATCCTGTTCACATATATTTTGTGATGAAGATGGAGCTAAAGAGTTTAATACATCTTTAACATGTCCAGTGTGCAATACTGATGTTTCTGGAAAGTATGATATTGTTCGCCATGAAGTTGATCCTCCTCAAGAATACAAAGCCATGGTTCTCTCTGGGTTAAGACCAGATATAATACTTGAAATATGTTCACAAGCTATGTCGTTTTGGACTTCTCAGGTAAAAAAAAAAACCTTTAATTTTTACATGAATATTCCCATGAATATTTAGAAAATTTGTGTTTAATTATATAAATGTTATAATCAAATACATGTTTATACCTTACAGATCCATCAAGAACATTTATTTCAAGAATATGTCAGCAGCAAAACAAAAACCCGGATGTCACAGGTTGAAAAGCACTACAAACAACAGATTCACGATATGACCATGGAGATTTCCAATTTAATACAGGCGATATCTATTGTGAAGAAGAAACTAAAAACGTATAAAGCACAATACAATGAAGCATCTGAGATGTTACTGAAGAAAAACAGGCAGCATCAGAAGCTGCATTATATGTGTGAACAACAGCGCCGACACATTTGGACTCTTGATAACAAGCAGAAGATAGCGGTCAGTGAACTATCTGAGGAATGTATTTCATCCTTTTAACTGCCATTATGTAGGCTATTGAACTTGTGGTATGATTCAGAATATATGTCTCTGCAGGTTAAGGGTGGAGAAAGGCAGAGTGATGGATCCCGAAATTGTGAAATGTAAGCAACAGATTGCTCTCGGAGAATTAGCGTAAGCTTTTAAGGGCTGGATGCCAGGTGTGTTTAGGTGACCAAGGAATTTGAGTCTAGGTTGTCAAAGACCAACAGTGGAAGATCATTGGCAAGTATGCTAGGGTGAGCCACGTATAGTCTCCATAATATCTCACTGCTGAGGCCCAAGAGATTACTATGTGTGATCAGTGTGCATTCGTGACGGACGGGACTAATAGTGCTTTTATGAGCAGCTAAAACTATAGAATAGTAAATACATGATCAGATCTAATTAATTAGCATACACAGCAGGACTCTAAAAATCCAGCTGCAACAATCCGCAAATTCCACTAATTTTCGAATTATGCACTTTTGTGACTCATCCAGAAATCCACAAACATTTGCAGATTCTGGATCTCTTCCAGGAGGGACTAATACTGCCCATAATCCACATCACACCGTATCGGTGCCGTTTGTGATTTGTATTGTATTTAAAATAGATATTTTTAAAAATGTAAGCGCTCTGGATCGCAAAGAGGATGCCAGCTTCCTTGCAATACGAATTATATTATTTGTGAATTTATTTTTTATCAGTTGAGGCTGCTGGCTTTGCAATACAAATATTTTTTTTACCATTGCAAGTCGTTGTCCTGAAACAAAGTTATAATTTCATTATGAATTTAAAGTTGTTTTGCTTTTACATTGCAAATGCGAATGTTATGAATTATATTCTTTGATACGGTAATGTGTTCAGAAGCTAAATGCCAGTGTCAAGGGTTACGAGCCACAAGAGGGGTCGTTTGTGTAGTTGCTGTTCCTCCGTTGAAAGAGTGCAGACTATAGTAGTTTACTATATGGTCCATAGTTTGAGTTGCATGGCCACAATCACACTGTTAATGTTCTGAAGCGGTTGATGGTACATCAGTGTCTTTGATTCATATCAAAAGCAGGAGATGCAATGTTTGGGTCTCAAATTAGGTGTTTATTCTAGATGTCCGCGTTCAATTCTGTTCACCCGGATTTTTCCAGATCTAGGTGAGATTCTATAATGGCGAAAGTATGATTCCAAAACGGAGATCGGCACTTGAATCGGCAGCAAAGTACTGGTTGAGGTCTTGGTTGATAGAGGGGTTGTCGTTGGCAGGACATTTGTTGACATTTACTTACAGTTTGCATGTCTGTGCTGATATTTGGTGGCAGGATGTCTGCCAGACCAGGAAGCCAGGGGATTGGTGTTCGTTTCAGTGTTTCGATTATGATGCGCATTGCATTACGTAATTGTGCATCTGCCAGTTTTATCTATGAGCTCCTGGACCAGACTCGAGCACAATACTCTGCTACTGAGTAGACAAGTGATAGGGTGGCAGCTCACAGCACCTCAGGCAAGGTTTTATATCAGGGCAATTGTTGATATGGTCTCTTCACAGATCTGCTTTATTTAGGGCTTGAAGGTTTGGCTTTTATCTGTGATAACCCATAGATGTCTTGGAATGGGGCAATAATGCACTGGGCTACTACAGACGGACACATAAAATACATTGGCGGCATGATTGTTTAGGTGGAAAGCATTTGTGGTTTTGGAGGGATCTGGTCGCAGTCTCCTGCTACCGAAATATGCCTGCAATAATATATTAGCTGTTAGAGTACTGACATTGTTCTCGAGGTTTGTGCCCTGCGCAGCAACGGCCATGTCGTCTACATATATGCACTTGTGAGATGATGTACATGAGCAAGTTACTTACATATACGTTAAAATAGTGCTCGTTCTTGTACCAATCCTTGAGAGAGGTCATAGCTTTTAGAGCTGCAGAGAAGTAGGTCAAAAGCATTGCATTTATAATGTTTATGCATTAGCACAGACTAGCTGTCCTCACATTTGTATGGTAGAATAGAATTTAGATTTTTTTTTAGACTTGATATGCAGCTGCAGCAGTGGGTGAGGCTAATGCGGAGCTGCAGGAACGGGGCTTCAAGGGTTTGCTGTTTAGTTTTTCTTTGTGCATTTGTACAGACTAGCTGTTAGTCGGCACAGACTGGCTGTGCTGACGTGAATGTTTTCTTTATAATCTATATATATAGTGGATTAACGTGCACCGAGAGGGGAAATTGGAAACACGTGTGGGTTATGGACAGTGGGGTCGCATCAGGGCAAACAGGTGTTGCTGGGAGGATAATGGCCGGAGAGAGACGGTTCGTTTGGTGGTTATGGGATGCAGGGCAGTGATTGGCCGGTTGTTGTCAGGGGCAAGGTGGCGCCAGCAAGTCTGGGGATGAGAGCAGGTGGCAGCGGGGGCCGCGGGCGCAGGGCGTCGGTGGGGACGCCGGTTAATTAATTGGTAATTAATGAGGACGGGGATATATACGGGAGCGTGAGAGAGGGACGGGGAGTTGCTGGGAGCTGGATGGAGACAGTCGGGGAGAAGAAGATATGAGAGATAGAATAGGCTAGCAGTGGAACGGGAACAGAGGAGATAGAGATAGGATAGGCTAGCAGTGGAACAGGAACAGAGAAGATATGAGAGACAGTCGGAGTGAGACGGAGACGCCGAGAGAGAGAGAGAGACAGTCGAAGCAAAGACAGTCGAAGCAAAGACAGGCGAAGCAAAGACAGGCGAAGCAGAGAGGAGAGTCGGGGAGAGAGAGAGAGAGAAGGAGGGAACGGAGCGAGCGAGGCGAGCGGAGCACGGCGAGCGAGCAGAGAACGCGCTGAAGTTTGTTGTGGAATGTAAAGAGTTTGTAATAAATAGTGACGACGGAAAAATAAGTTGTCTGCGTAAAGTTCAGCACTACATATATAAAAGGGAAATTTGTGAATGTGTGTCTGTTCAAAATGTTTAGCATACTTCCTGACATGCAACAAACTTGCAAATTTGGCATGTGGGTACTTTCCAGACTGTAAACATAAAAATAGACTTTTGTATTTTTGGGGGGGGGGGGAGGCGCAATAATGGATATATTTTGCACGGCAAGTGAGCGGTGACGTTACATCTGTGATGTCACCAACATGCGGCAGCGTCACGCAGTTTGCCTGCTGACGTCACGCCCCCCCCCTCCAACCCTCCGCATTGGCCGGTATCCGGCACAAATGCGCGGCATAGCTGTCTCGATTTTCTAAGTCAACGCGACTATTTTCAGTTCGCTATTAAATATAAAGCAGAACATACATGTTTGTGTGAATCAGCAAAAACTATCGAACGCTGAGCTCTGACGTCATGAGATTTGAACAAGGTAACACGACTTTTCAGCTCGCCACGTCATTCCCTTCCCAAGTTGCCTGCTTAAGGTTCCATTTCCTTGAGTGAAAAACATCCGATTTAGTTAAATTGGTTTGTTTCGGATTTTTTTCTTTCTTGCAAGCATCAATTTCTTTCAGGGGTTTCCACTCAAATATAAGGGAATATTAAATTAATCCAAGACAAGAATCCAGGTCCCGGGCGAAGCCGGGTAGTAAAGCTAGTGTATTCTATTAGCAGATACTTGGATCTGATTGGTTGTTCTCTGTGATGTCATGGCCCCTATTTCAGGAAGCTTGTTCAGGTGATCTTAATCTTGTGTCCTGGGTTCCCTGATGTTTGTGTATTTCCAAATGAAAAGCTGTCTCTTGATAAATGTGGTTGTGAGAATTGCGCTTCAACTTGCCAGTGAGCTGAAATAATTATTGGTGCATTCGAATGCTTATACAGGTGACAATTCAATGTTTTAGCTATGTCAGGTCGGTGGAGGGATTCATGACACATTTGGTTCGAATCATATTCGAGGTCAGTTTGAAATAGTTTGGAATTAGAATCTGCAAGGCTTTGATACGTATTTGTATGTAGGTTTTTGAAGTAGCATTTTAAGCCCCTTAACCAAGTGTTATAAGTTTGGTAAATATTTTTGGAACACATAGGTGATTTTTCTTGTAAATATTTGCTGCACTTTAAAAAAGTACAAATTAAGTTAAATACTATGAAAACTACAATCCAGTGAAACTTCTCGGATATACAGTACATGGAGCCAGGGGCACGAATTTACATATAAGCACAATTGTGGATGAAAGGAATGGAATCCTATTTGTGTAAATAGCCTATCTGCAAAAATAATGTCTAACAATAAATAATAGCATAAATGTTTCTCTTATCTATGAAAATGTATAATATGAAGATGTAACTGTCCATGTTATCCAAAGTTCTTAAAGCCACGTGTAACCAACATGACGGTGCTTCTCCAGCATTTTTTTAAATTGCTAAGTTTTTTTTTATCTACCAGAAAAGTTTTGCAAAGCGTTTACTGTACAATAGCGACATCACACATACTGCACACAACCTTCCTGAGGTATGCACATCTTTACACGCAGGGAGTCGAATGGCAACCAGAAATGTGAACCATAACCCTAACTCCATAATCGTTCAAATTTTTCCGTAATGTTTTTTTTTGGGTTAGACCGCGTAAATATATCAATGTGTCGTTAAAACCCGCCACCACCTGACACAGCCAACTAGTAAGGGTTGTCACGTAAACAGAACGTGGCCAATTCGTCACTAGTATAGTACACCGGTGTGTTGGAGAGCCAAGCCACAACATTTACAATCTTGAGTACGAAGTTTCGCCAGTGATTACAACTAGCTTCATCAGGCGACAGACAGATTTGTGTAGAAATCCTCCTGTTTCGTTACTCGAATAGAGGAATAGATGTGATGACGTCAAATATGAGCCCTTCACGTGCGGTGGGGATTACTGAATGCATATAAATTACAATGGGTATCCATTGCTGGTTGAGTTATTCATGATAGTCAACATGCATTTTGCGTGCACTTTATGCATGCACATTGTTCGTCTACCTCCTGTCGTTTGCGTGCAATAAAATAGTACCTTTTATTGTCTGCGTACACGTAACCCCCATTGATGTATGGTGACCTGTATCGGCATGCATTTAAACAAAGTATTATTTGATGATTCGCTTCCAAGCAGCACTCAGCCTGTAGCTATCCAAACGGTTTAAATTAAATTATTTTTTTTCTCTGAATTTCGATAGATTCTCAATTTTTATATATTTGGCATGGTACATAAAATACAAAAACTAATATCTGGTACTAAAGATGAATTACCGAAGCTATCAATAGAAAATGTTTACCGGATGAATTGCACTTGTGGCAAATACTTTGTTGGGCAGACAGGAAGAATGATTAGCCCGAGACGAAAAGAACACCAAGTAAATATGAAATACTCCCAAATACAACTGTCGGCAGTGGCAGAACACGCGTGCCAACAAGGACACTCAATTGATTTAGATAATGTTGAAGTTCTGTGCAATACTAGTTACTACTGCTGTTTTTTCTGGATTTTTTTGTTGCGCGTAGTCACTTTAAGATGTTCTTTGTTCATGTTTTTTGTTGTTGCGGTTGCACTCGAGTCAAGAGCCGCATGGCTCACAGGGCTATACCTAATAAATGAAACTGAAAAAACTGAAACTAGCCAAGACTAATTAGAGAATCTATCGAAATTTAGATAAATAAAAAGAATGTTAACCATTTGGATAGCTCCAGACTTAATCCTGCTTGGAAGCGAATAATAATTTTAATACATCATTTAAATGCATTCCTATACAGGTACAAGAACAAAGTCCATGCATAATGTGCATGCATAATGCACGTTGATTACCATATTCATAACCCATCCGGCAATGGATACCCATTGTAATTTAGCATTCATTAATCCCCCCTCGCACGTGCAGGGCTCACAAGTTAATAATCACATCTATCCCTCTATTTAAGGAACGAAACAGGAGGCTTTCTCCACAAATCTGGCTGTCGTCTGATGAAGCTAGTTGTAATTACTGGTGGAACGTCGTACTCAGATTGTAAATGTTGTGTATTTCCTCTCCAACACACCGGTGTGCTGTACGAGTAACGAATTGCCATTTTCTGTTTATGTGACAAACCTTACTAATTATCTGTGTTGAGTGGTAACGGGTTTATCGACACATTTCGATTTACGCGATCAAACCCCAAAAAACCTATATTATGGATGAATCCTATATGAATACAATTTTTACGGAAAAATGTGTTGCTATTAGGGACTTACCCGAGTGAAAACCGGCCAAATTGATCAAAGGGTTGCTCAAGCTTGTCAATACATTGCTAAATTGATTTCCAACAAAGGTGATGAAATAATTATGTATGCCATACATGATGCTGCCTTTAAGCGCGTCGTCATGTCAAGAGCACATGCCACGTGCGCCTTCCCTATCCTGATGTCATTACATGTGACATTATATCATTGTGTGGCTTGAAACAAAATCTTATTCCTGCAAATTAAATACTTGAGGACAAACGCATGTTGGAAAGCATTACAGGATCCTTGCATGTTCAACATTTTTATTTGGTACTTGCTCGTATACTCTTAAGTACTGCAAATAATAGTTTAATTACTGGTTACGTGATATAATACACAATTCTCAGATAACCAAATATGTTTTTACACGTGTTTTGTGAATATTGCAGAGACAACAGACAGTCTGAGGAAAAGACAAGTATCCCACCAGTCAGGAGAGGAGATGCGACCAATTTTAAATACTGCTGTTCACAAAATGCAAGAAACATCTACATGTTATTTTCTCCTTGTTGATTCATTGCAACCAGAGAAACCTTATGGTTCTAGAAAATAATATGAATTCTCAATATTTCAACAAAATAAAAATACAAAGACTACACATGTAATGTATATGTATGTATCATTTGTTACTCCTCAATAGGTTATTTATATTCCTGTGTAATGAACCTGGTAAAGCCAAGTTTGTATCACTATATTTCTCATTGTTTTGGTAGTAAAGTTCAACTTTATATTTATAGTGTCAGTTTCCCGCAAACTAGATGTATTAATACAAAAATAATCAGCCATGAAGACATTTTCCAAGCTGTCCCCATCTTCCATGGTCCTGCAAATTAGCTTTTCAGGCATATAATCTCCCTTAACTCGCATTACAAAATTAGTCTCGACCACTAGCCATCAACCCTTCTCGCAACATTTTCTGCCCAAATTCACTTTTAGAATTAAAATCAGAATATCCTGGAGGAATCCGATGAGCTATACAGTTCTTTTTCACAGGTCAGCGAGTTTTGTTCAAAGTGTTATTTTTGTCTCTATGATACCATGTATGTATTGTCTACGCTGCTTCAGCGTTGTTACATTTTCTTCATTAATGTTCATGTTTTTCCATCCATAAGTCGTAGCACTAATTAAAAACCGTTTGACAAATCTCCCGTCTGCTCTTGACTTCTGCATCTCTTTTTTTTATATCTTGGTCCACATTCAATAATTTTCCTTGGTTTATAAAATGTAATGTCCTCAGTATACAAAATTAAATGCCAAATGTTTGCATACATTTTTTAGTAAATGTAAAATGTGCAGTGTTTTGATGTTTGGTACAAATCACTCAACTCTGACATTTTTATCTTCTTGGTTCTTTCGGTAAAGTCACGACTTTACCGAAAGAACCAAGAAGATGAATCCCTGCAGTCACGAAAGCTTTAAATCGAAATCTGACATTTTTAATTTTAACGAAAATAAAAAATGCATTGCAATATACATGAAATGCCGTATTACTAATTGGTAGTAGGGTTCATGTGTATTCAGTCAGGATTGTCAATATCCTAACGTTCCTGATAATTTAACCTCATATAAACATGATGGATTTAGCACCTTTCAAAACCTCCAGACAGTTTTCTAGGGCTGGGGGCAAAAACGAAAATTCAAAAAAATGTTCAATTATGTTTTTTCATTTGTTTTTATTATAAATATAGGCTTGAGTATACATTTGTAGAGGAGAGCAATACACGGTGCGCACAGTTAAGTGGGTGCAACGGAGGGCAATCAGGTATGCGTGTTGCAACATATGCGGTTTGCACAGACAAACTGCCATTAATTAAGGGGATACGCGGGTGCAACCGAGGTCGAACAGGTGCTACGCTGTGACCGAAGGTTGCTGTCAAAGAGACGGTAGATGGGTGATTAATGGGCCAACAGGCACCGGCCTGGCAGCAGCTTGAGGAGCAGCACGTGAGGACTCGGAATGAGGGGGGATATATAAGGAGAGTGTGCGTAAGCGGAGGGGAGTTGTTGCCGGGGAACCAAGAGTGAAGACGTCTTGCTGCTGCCGCTCCAGCCATCAACGGGTCCTCAACCCTTACGCCATCGCCGGGCGGGTATTGGCTGAATCGTCCGCCCAGGACAGACGGGTGAGCGGGTCTGAGGGAGCGTAGGTGAGGGCAGCAGTGGAGATGCAGAGTTGCTGAGTGCGAAGACGCTGTGTGCAGAGTTGCTGAGTGCGAAGACGCTGTTTGCGGAGTCGCCGAGTGCGAAGACGCTGTTTGCGGAGTCACTGAGTGCGAAGACGCTGTTTGCGGAGTCGTTGAGTGCGAAGACGCTGTTTGCGGAGTCGCTGAGTGCGAAGACGCTGTTTGCGGAGTCACTGAGTGCGAAGACACTGTGTGCGGAGTCGCTGAGTGCGAAGACGCTGTTTGCGGAGTCACTGAGTGTGAAGACGCTGTTTGCGGAGTCACTGAGTGCGAAGACGCTGTTTGCGGAGTCGTTGAGTGCGAAGAAGCTGTTTGCGGAGTCACTGAGTGCGAAGACGCTGTGTGCGGAGTCACTGAGTGCGAAACTGCTGAGTGTGGAGTCGCTGAGAGCAGAGCTGCCGAGTGCAAGATAAGTGAGGTGCAGAATAGATAAGAGCGGGTGGAAGTCAAGTATATGTGACCATACAGATAGTTATAGGAGTGCCTATAACTGGCGCAAGAACAGGTGAAAAAAGTGTAAGCAGGTGACTTGTTACGTGTCGGTGTGAGCAATTTTTTAAAACACTGCACATTTGTACCCCAAATGTATACTTTCTATCACTTCTAGAACATCTTTGTAAAAGCTAGGCCTCTGGAAGTTGTATCTGGAGGCTTTTAAGGTTTCTGAATTGAAATATGACATTTGTGAAAACTACGTGTCAAGTTTACTTTTAGGAAGAGTGGCACTGAAGCCGAAATACGGTGGGCAAAGCCTCCAAAATGTTCCTAATATTAATGTGTTTACAAATTATGCTGTAAAAGGAAATCACTTACCTCAGTATCCCAGCTCCAAGTCAGTAGTTAGTGAACTCGTTTCTCTGCTGCTGTCTCGCCCGAAATGTTGTCTTCTCGCCTGCAATTTTCCCCTCTGCAATTTCGCTCTATCATCTGAAAGTTTGCCCTCTCATCCGTGATATCGCCTTGTCTGACATTTCACCCCCTCTGAAATGCTGCCCTCTCGTACAAAATTTTGCCCTCCGCAATTTTGCCCTCTCGTGTAAAGTTTCAACCTTACAAAATATCGCCCTCTCGTCCGAAATTTTAACCTCTAGCCCCAAAATGTTTGACCTCTCATCCAAAATATCACCCCGTCCGATATTTTGCCTTTTCCGGAATTTGTCACCCTCTCATCCGAAATTTCACCCTTGTCTAAATAGTCGCACTCTCATCTGCAATTTCGCTCTCTTCATCATCATCAATAGCACCAGAAACAACATCGTCACCAGTAGCATCAACACCATCAGCAGAAGCAAGATCATCATCTACAGCAGCATCATCATCACCAGCATCAAGACCATCATCAGCAGCATCAACAGCAGGCCAACCTCCAGCGGCCATCCCTGACCCTGCAGGGGAACTGTGCGGGGGCCAGCAGCCTCCTGCCACCTTCCAGCGGCCTGCTGCGCCCCTCCATGGAGGCTGCACGGGCACCGGTGCACTCCTGCGACCTTCCAGTGGCCTTCCAGGAGGACCCTGCATGCTCCAGCAAACACCTGCAGCCCTTCAGGGGGGGGGGGGGCACCCGGGCACCAGCGGCCTCCTGCACCCCTCCAGGGGGCTGCTCAGACCCCAGCGGATGCCTCTGGCTATCGAGGTGTTCGTGCATGCCTCAGCGGCCTCCTGCTGCCCTCCAATGGGGCCGCGTGGGACCCAACATCCTTTTGGGCCCTAGCAGCCTTCCAGGGAGACTGTGCGGGCCTAATCGGCCCCCTTGCGACCCTGCAGCAGCCTCTTGCATCTCCGAGTGGGGAGCACTGGCCAGTGGTCTCCTGTGGCCCTTCAGCAATCCTCTATTGGGGCCGCGTGGGCCCCAGCGGCCTACTGCATTCTTCCGTCTAGCGGACTCTTGTGGCTATCCACGGGGGGCAGACGGGCCCCAGTGGCCTCTTACAACACTTCAACGGCCTACTGTGGCTCACCTGGGGAGCCGTGCGGGCTCCAGCAACCTCCTGCAGCCCTCCACGGGGACTGATCGGGCCCCAGCAACCTCCTCTGGCCTACCAGGGGGGTTGCGTGTGCCTCAGCGGCCTCCAGGGGTGCCCCAGCAGCCCCAGCAGCTTCTTGCAGCCCTCTAGCGGCCTCTTATGGCCATCTACTGGAGGCCATGCGAGATCCAGCAGCCTCCTGCGGCCCTCAGGCAGCTTCCTGCGGCCTTCCAGGTGGGCTGTGCGGACCACAATGGCCTACTCCACCAATCTGGCGGGGGAACGCGGGCCCCAGTGGCCTTATGCCGCCCTCCAGCGGCCTTCTGCAGCTATCTAGGGTGGCCGTGTTGGGCCCGAATGGCCTCCTGTGGCCCTCCGGTGGGACCACGTGGGCCCCAGCAGCCTCCTGCAGCCCTCCAGGAGGGCCACGTGGTCCCGAGCAGCCTACTGCGGCCCCACCAGGGCGGCTGCGTGGACATCGTATCAAAGCTTGGTTTCTCAACTTCGAATTGGTCTCGCGCATGCTCCATAGTCAATAAGACATGGCTGTTGCAAGTATCTGATCAACTATTGTGGACTAAACATATTTGCCGGTACCAAAACGTGGGTATATGATGACTCACTGGACAAAGCATGGGGTTGTACCGAATGGATATGCTATCGTACATCAGCATCATCGCGGGAATCCTGGCACCGATAACTTGCATGGTGGTGGGATCACAATGATTAACTGTGAAGTAATCTGCGTGAAGGTCCCGAGTGACTAATTAACAATCACGCCATTCGAGCTACTGCTTGTGAAAATAACAGCATACTGAGGCTTACGACCGCCGTCTTAACTGCTGTCAGAATTATTTTACGGGATTCCTGGTCTGCAAGACTGGGTCACTTGGCTCTCGCTACATCATCTGTGATGACCTGAACTGTCCTGGACCAACTTGTTCTTGTGGTAGAATCAACAGTCACAATTTAACCCAGCACGTCAGTGGCACAACATGTCGCTCAGGAAATATACTGGATCGCATTCTCACATTTGCCGATGCCATAACAGGTGACCAACATTATCGAAGACTTAGGTATTTCAGATCACAGTCTCATTATGTCCAAAGTGGCATTACCAATTATTCGCCCATCCGTCACAATGATATTATACAGAGACCGGAAACGACTGGACCATGATGCTTTCCGTCAGAAGATCCAGTCATCATCGGCGTGTCTAAATCCTGCATCGACAGTAGATTAATTTGCAGCTTAATTAGAAAATGACATGCCTGATGTTCTTCATTAACTCGTGCCCATCCAAACAAGCACAAAGGTAATGGGGAAAGCGCGCTGCAACTGGCTGTTATTGGAGGTAATCACTGCGAAGCAGATGTACAGAAGGCTGAAGCGTCTTTGGAAGAAAACTCGTTTCGAGACTGTCCAACTCGCTTCCAGAGCCGCCTACAGATCTGTGAACTGAATTATTATTGACACTCACAGATCAATCTTTGCTCTGCGCGTCAATGAGTCGGCTCGCGACCCCCGTGCTCTGTGGCTAGTCGTGAAGGGCCTGCTACACTCCAACCACCCATCAAACTAGTCAAACTGGTCTGTGCACAGTACTTGTGACATTCTTCGCCAATAAAAAATATTAACGATCAAAACAGCAGTTTCTAACCAATGCAAAACTCTAGACCCTGACACCAGCGTCGGTGGCAGAGGTGTCGATGTTTATGATACAGCTGCGTCAATTTTCAAATATTGAATATTGCTTGGATGTGCTTGCACCGCTGATTGTCCACCTGGCAAATATTTTGTTCAGTGACGGCTGTTTTTTCGGTAGTGATGAGGGCTCTGAGGTGGAAGCACCATCTTGCTAAAAATTGTAACAAGAAAAAACCTGCCATTTATCTAATGATATCATGTGTGTGTACATATACCCACATAATTTACAAATTGCTATTAACAATTACAATGCTTTCTTAGTTGTGATGAATACTTTTATTACAATTACACAATACATAATTATATGTAATTATACAAACCTGCTCCATTCTATTTATTGGAATTTCAATGAAACTTAGAAATTACTTTAAAAGAAATAGCACACATTTTCGATGGCTATCTTTCTTCTTGTAGCTCACCTCATGTTTGTGTCATGCAACTTTGTACCATGTCAGTATCATGTTAGAAATAGTTTAGTATCTGAGTACCTTATCTTAAAATCCCCACATATCCCCTTACAATTACTTTTTATTTCCAGAATATTTCATGGAAGATTTATTGCTGACTGTTTGCTTTGTGGCTATCTTGAGAAATGTATTTCGAATTGCAACATTCAGGATTATATTTGGAATGAGATTCCATTGGAACGATATCTGATTAATCATCACCAACATTGGATTTTGGATCAAAGCCTAATCTGAATTAGGGACAACATTTATTTGATCAATTGTATTTTTTTTGTCAGAATGCAAAGGGATTATAATAACATTGGCAGGACTAATTTCACTTTTAAAATCACAGTTTAAGTTAGAGAGTGGAGAAACATCATTCAGTGGTTTTGAAGGAGTTTCTTCATTGTGTTTGTGTGCTCCTGGGGCACTGCTGCTTTCGGAAGAACAACTTTTCTCTTCATCTGGGGTGACTCGAACACCAGCTTCTGCGTTTGATGAACAATCATTCATTTCGTGTTTCTGAAAATGTAATCATACAACATATTAAAACGTGTTCTCAATTCCGAATAATAAATTAAGGCATGTATGTTGAACTTCTTTCGCACCATACATAGCCAACTGTGCTAATACAAAATATGCTTAGGTTAATCATCTGTAAATTTCAATCCAATCCTGTTTGGAGCCCTCTTCAAGCCACTGCCACCTCTAACGTTCTTGTGATGCAGCTATCCACCCAGCGCCTGTATGCAAAATGATTCAATCGCTCCATCTCCTTGGTGGAGGTCCTTTTCAGATAGGTTCCATTCCTTGGCTGCCACTCCATTATTATTCTTACCCATCATTCAGAATGCTTCTAAATGTGAAGCCATCCTGATCGAGATGAGGCAGGGTCTCACCATGTCCATATTAATCCACTTCATTTCTCAAACTGCATCAGTGTATTGGCTTCACTCTTGATTCCACAGTATCCTTCAATACGCAAACGAATAACATATTTCAGTCTTAGAGCTACCACCTCAGGGCCCTCTGTCATTTACTCATCACCACCGAAATCATCAATGCCTGCAGGATAATCGACCTTCAAGTAACGACATCAGTTGAAAAACCATATCACTCGACACTCGTGTCATCCTCGGTGCCTGTCACTCTTGGCTAGATTTTGTCAACACCCTCCACTCCCTCCACTGGCTTCCCATCACCAGCATGGTTGGTCACAAAATATCCTGCTGCCTTTACCACCGCACCTCTAATTTCAGTCGCTCATGTCATCCTGCAACTACTGCTCACAGTAGAACGCTCCCTTGTAGTATGACTCGCAACCTCTCCATATCAAGGACCAGGACTGTTACTGCCGGGTGTGATTTCTGCATAGCAGTTGCTGCCATCTGGAACGCGATATTCAGATGCACATTGGCAGCATAATTAAATCTATACCGACTTTTTTGAGATGTAAAGGCTCCACCTCTTTCGTCTGGCTTTTTGAGCGACACTGAGCTTTGGCTTTGCGCCTCAGTCATGGTCATTTATGTCTGTGAAATATTGTGTACATTAAAAAATATATTATTGGTACTTAACAATATATCTCTTAACAAGGTTTATATAAAATAGAATGCACGTTTTTACAATTGACGGGTAGAAAAACATTTAGTTTACTTATATCATTTAACATTTAAATTACGTGCTCCATTTGATCACAAATTAAATGTGCAGTAATAAAATAATTTGCAATAAAATATGGTCTTACTTTATCTTCATTCCCATCGACAAACGTTATTAAACGTCCATTGCTGTTTTGTGTTGGTTTCAGACACTTTCCAGCTTTCAGTTCTGCTATAAGTTCAAAATTTAAGCTACTTGAAGCTTTGAGGTTGTTTTTTTTTACACCTGAAAAAACAAATTTACAAGAAATGTGTGCACACGTCTAACAAATAATGAGAATTTGCATCATATGATATTTAGAATGATCATGTTGCTTATACAATACTATATTTTTAAACCATAAACCGATGACCAATCCAGACAAATGTTATCCAGAAAAAATCTATAATCGGTAAACTCTGGAGCAGTTTGTACCCTTCTGGGTCTCATTAGCAGGGTTAAAGGTGAGAGGATCACAGCTATAATATAGGGCTGTAGTAATTTCAGGAAGTAACAATATATACAACACATGCACTTTCGTGGAGCATCATGGTTTTGGTTAAACAGACGTACATTCATCTGGCCATGTATTTTTAGGCCATAAAAGAATAAAGAAAATTCTGGGAAATATGACTAATGTCAATTTTTAATCTGAGTCCAATCGCATGGCTACGCATGACTATTCTACTCTTACCTGAATACCGAACATTCCAAAGTGACTACTTTCTGTTAACACTTAATATTAAAATGTTTCGAGGTACTTATGAACAATTATACACAGTATATGTCCCATTAGTTTAATCGTGGGTAATGTTAGCGTAGATATTCGATGACCGTATTTTCCCGCATATAACCCGCGGGGTATACCACTTTTTACAAACAAAACAAGACCCTGCGGGGTATATGGAAATGCGGGCTATCTGAAATTTGTTTTACACAAAACGCTATTTTTGCGGGGTATATGCGTCTGCGGGTTATATGCATATGCGGGAAAATACGGTAAATTAAAAAATTATAGGAAGTGCGGAGCATATGTACAGCAATAAGTTATAGATAGCGATTAAGACTAATTTTATTCCAGTGCAATATAGTACTGAGCGAAAACGATAGTGGAGGCAACAACTATTTCCGGCTATGGGATTATATATGTATTTTGGGAGCGTAACCCTTCCACTGCCTGTATTTATGTTTGTTAAACTTATTTCACACTGCTAATCAGACGTGTGGGGGAGAAGACAGAGTTGAAATCGTTTAGCAGATTGGATAAGATGGCAATGCAGATTGAAGGCATGTCAGGCCAGATATGGTTGTAGTACATGTAAGAGAAAAAAGATCGTAAGTCAAAGTATATTTGGATTTTGTAGTGGTATTACAACTCTCACTCTTTTAAGAGCTGTTGGCAGGTATTACATCATCAATCCCACCCTACCAACTAGAACATCAAAAAGCCCTCATATTGATAAGTTGTCGGCTATATGGTAAGTCCTTACTTAATGCATGGTGTTCACACAATGCGTTTTCGTTATAATGCGGTTCTTAAATTTGGTAACACTTTGGGCAAAAGTGGAACGCGCCCGTTTTCACACAGAAACGCGCCTGTTATAATGCAAAACGCGCCCGTTA
>CM025608.2:1369880-1384206 GCA_014621495.2 Entosphenus tridentatus | reverse complement strand
AACGTCGAGGCATGTCCTCAGTTATTTGTCCTGCCATCTTCCTGTGTGTACGTACATCGCCAACATTTATTGTTACATTATTTATGGGGAAATAGTTTTCGCTTAATGCATGTTTTGCTTCACGTGACACTTTTTAGGAATACATCTACCGCATTAAATAAGGACTTACTGTATTCCTTCATCATTAACTCACCGAGCAGTGGTGTAAAATCTGGTGTATGACGTGCTTTACTGTTTTATGGAGCATAGATATACTTATATATAGAGCAACACCAGACACTCACCTGACTTGCATGGCAGTGTTTTATAGAGGCTGGCACCATCATATCTATTTATTTGTGGATGAGATGGTGGAGGCGGTGCCTGTGGTGGTAAAAATGAATATTCCTCTGCTGTAATGCTGATGATATCAGAGTCTCTTTCTCCCTCCTATAAAAAAAAGAGTTGTATCAATCATATTAAGTTGGTGTAAGATAATAAATCCAGATGTGAGACCTTAATCATCTATAGGTTATAAGTGATGGTGAAAAAAACATTTATGCTCATGGAATTGGGTTGCGTGTGATGGTTTATGTGGCAGAATATGTACCATGTCACTTACACCTTCAGACTCTGGAATGTCAATGTTTGACTCCACGTCAGTATCTGCTGCCACTGGCAGGTCGGAGAGCTCTAGAAGTTGGGCAGCTTCATCGTCGTCCATTTCATTTCCTGAGATGTCATCACCCTCGGTCAGTTTAAATGTCACTCTCCGGCCTGGTTTCCGATTTGTTGGACCCTGTTCACATGACTAACACAAGTTAAGATGTTAAACGTGGAACAGGGTGTTGTTTTGTAATGCTTTATACACTGGGATTTTTAAAAGTGCTGCAACGCTTTTTATCAGTACATTTTTAACCAATACATCACAAATCGTATCAATGTGCGGCCCATTAAGATGCAACGCTGTTTTATAAAATGAAAATATATATTTGTATAAAAGATATAAAATTATTTACGTGAGGTAATCATTTGCCGGGGCAGACTCAATTAAATTGTGTCAACCACCCTGGGCCTGTGTTCATAACAATAGTAACCAGTGTTTCTATTACTCATGGAAACTACAGCATGTTTATACATATGGAAGGAAAATGGAGCACCCAGAAAGAAAATAATATTCGAGAGGCAAACACGATATCATGAAGTTGGGACCGATGATAAAGTCCACACTGTGCTGTATAATTTTCTCTCGGCAAGCCAGGGTTACACCTCGACGTCCACTGGAAGGGAGTTTCACAACAATCCAACTCTCAGCTCCACAGTACTGGATTACAAGCATGCGTCGCCATCGTCTATTGATGGCATTAACATATTCAGTGGCAGTGAAAATGGACTGCTAGTTCCTGTGTTCATGGCAGCTGAACACCCCCTCTCAGTGTTAAGTGGCCTAGAGTGACAGGAGCTGTTATTGGCAGGTGATGTGGAGGCTGGGGCCTTGCCCATAGGCATAATGTGCTCTGTGGCTTAATTTAAATTTTAGCTTTGTTTATTACCTTTTTAGAATTGAAGTGAAGCTAAAAATGTCTCCATGACCATTGTTAATGCCCCATTTTTTTCCACTAGATCCCTTCAATATCTGCTCTTACAATATCTCTCCTTGGTCACCAACTAACGTATGCTTATTGTGATGCCCGTCTTAGTGACTTCCTCCATCCCACACATGTCTCACCTAACGCATTTTATTTCCATGTTTCTAGTATGACCTAAGCTGCTACCATATCCTGCCATGGAAATTCATAGCATCATCTTCATGTACCTGTAGTCCATAGCAAGATGTTTTATATACGTTTGTTAAAATTCAGCTCTCAGATCTGTACAAGAACAAGGACATTACCTCTTCCTCAAACACGGATATTTTAACACCAAAGTTAACACCTGCATTCTTCAAAAATAGTGTATTTAGCCTATTAAAATACCCACCCTGATTAATATGTATGTGTAATAACATTCTTCGTCATTGCTTGAAGTGACGCAAGCCATTTTGGACCCATGCGCTTAACCTTAATGCGAATTTCAACCCCAATGAAGCCTGGAGAGCTGAATGGAGTTCTAAAGAACTCACAATCAAACATGCACCTTGTGGTCCACCCTAAACCGCATCTATTCAAGCCATGGCAGATCCGGATACCTGATGCACAAGTGAAAAACTCTCCAGTGCGCAACTGTGGTCATCCAGAACACACCATACAACATATAACGATGCAATGCCCAATCCACAAATACAAAGGAAACATTACAGCATTTGACACCGCTGCTCCTGACGCAGTTATCTGGCTTCACTACCTACATATGAAATCGTAGTTGTTGCTCTGCATTCTGCCATACAAAATAATAAGAATACACATGTTATACCGAGATACACATTCTAAATTCCCACTGATGACTATGATAGGAGATACATCGGGGCCGATCTAATAATTATTATAATGATTATAATCACTGCCTTAAACTTTTTAAACACCGTTTTTAGAATGAACAGATGTTATTTTGGTTCGAGTCTAAATTAATTTATCATATTAACAGTTATAGCAAAGTCATAACATTGTGGTGGCACTGAACGTATTAATCAATTAATCAAGTGCTCTTCTATAGATGGAGATACAGTGACTCACAGAACCTTTCCATGTGTTCCCAGCAAAGGCGCAGCTCTTTCCCAGTAATTTTCAAGATTGAGAAACCAAGTGCACAGATATCTTGTTAAAGGCCCTCAGCCAGCGGTACAAGTTCCACATTCTCATGCCAAGGTAAACTTTAAAAAAAGATAAGTGCTGCTGACCTTACTACAAAGTGGTTACATTTCACCAACCCCAAAGGGATGATGTGCTGTCAACTCATAACTAAGAATTTTTCTCAGAATATTCCACTATTTCTCAAAATATTTCACCTGGAATATCTCACGAGATATTTTTTTAAATTCATTTCAAAGGTGTCCAGGGTTAAAGCATGAATTCATGAGAGTAAAGCACTGTTTTACCGGTATCTCAAATCGTTATATATAACTCTGTTTATTATTTGGAATGTTCACGTATTTTGTATAGTCTGCATGTTTCTGCTAGGAGAGGGAGCACAGACACACGTTTACTCACGTTGTGCCTTTGAAAAAGCAGATATTCCACACATTCCGTGTGCCCATTTTCTTCAGCTAAATCCACAGGTGTATATCCCCATGAGTCTTTTGCATTTACATCAGCTTCATGCATCAGCAAAATTTCACAACACTGTTGGGAAAATCACAACATTAATTGAAATGCAAGTATAGGACGAGAATGTGTCCATGTTAGTGGTGGAGTATTCAAGTTAACTTTTGTAAATACCTTTACATACCTTTGCATAATGCATTTGCAAAAACTACACAGAATGTAGCACTGTATGCTCGTACCTGTGGTATACCAGAACTTGCTGCGCATTTAGTGTGTTTTTACTGTACGGTACAGTATATGTTGGAGAATAATGAGAATGAACATTCTATGGCCAGCTGTCACACATACGATTAACGCCATTCACCACCCTCAACATCCATATTGCAAGGTGAATTGTAAAGGTTTGATCCCAGCAATTAGATTGGAGATTTATACTGGTCCAAAGTTTGAACATATTATATTGTTGATGCAACCTGGTGTTGTGGTGCCACGGCCTCGAAGCCACTGCAGGTGCCACACATCGCTCACACGTAATGTCCTGACGTTGGGTCGCCTGGCAGTCAGGTTTTAATCCGAGGATTCCTCTGAGGAATGTCCGATGGTTGCTCCGATCCCAGTAGATTGGCTCGACCCAGCAAGACAGTTTTGCATCGCAGCACCCCTGAATTGGTTATTAGCGTAACAATGTACACCTTCCCAGGTTAGCTGCGATGAATTAACATTTTGGTACGGCTAAGGAACCTAGAAACTAGTTAAATATCTCTGTAATACGCAAAACCAAAATTATTTAAGATATCATTTTACTTCACTCCCAAAATAATACAACAAACGGATGAAAAGTATAAATTCATGGCTTAACCCTGGAATAAAAAAACGTATTCATCATAAAAAACTAAATTTGGGTTTTAAGGAATTAAAGATAAATCTGTCTCCACACCTTGAATTGGCACGTTCTGTTTACGTGACAAACCTTACTAATTGGCTGTGTCGGGTGGTGGCGGGTTTAACGACACATTTATGTTTACGCGATCTAACCCAAAAAAAACTATATTATGGATGATAATGGTCGCGAAAGCCTACATGTTAAACTATGTCACATTACTTTACAATTTATGTAATGAAAAGGATAATTTATTAGCCATTCCTGTTGACAATGAAATACTGTCTTTGAGAAAAATATAATATCGTCTATAAATTATTATTTATAACAAAGCGCACTAGCAGTTTTAGTATACTGATATTTACAGAAATATAATTAAATCGGATGGTGGCATGGTGTAATCTAGAGGTAACCAATTCGATTAGCTCTCCCGGCATAGCAGTGTAAGTGTGCGATACCACAGTAATGTTCTGCAACTGCTGACAGTTGTGTCTGTGAGTATTTAATATTTGTTTGGAGTTATTTTAGTCTTGTGCTGATAATTTGTCCCACCAGATCAACATGGCATTGGCCACAAAATAAATTAATCCGGTACAAATCTTCTGCAAATAGTTTCAGTAATTCATCTTTAGTACCAGATATTAGTCTTTGCATTTTGCGTACTGTGCCAAATGTCACTCGGATTTTTAAAATCTGGTTAGTTTATTATATACTCTTGCAATGTATTTTAATAGTTTTCATTATTTGATCCTTTTCATCATTTGTGTTATTGGATTAGTTTTTTTCACTCAGTGCTCTGTTAATTTGTGCTTTATTGTAACAGGTTAATTGCAGCACCTCTTTAACATGTTTCATCTCACTCCTCAGACTGACAATCTGATATTTTTTTATCCCGAGGGAGCATCAGTGCATTTTCTTTTGGTAAATGTTGCGTGCTATTTTACCATTTCGCCCGTGCCTGAGCAGAATATCCAGAAATGGGAGAGTTGCATCCACCTCCACTTCCATGGTAAACTGGATGCATTGGTTTTGAGATTTGAGATTATTTAGACTTTCATTAATTGTATCTTTACCATGTGGCCAGACACCCAATGTGTCATCCACATATCTAATCCAACGAGAGGGTTTTATTGTACTTGAAGAGAATGCCTTTGTTTCAAAGGTTTCCATGGCTGTGAGCAATGCCATGGGGTGGGGGGAAGGGGGGGAGTGGCCGATTCGAATTGGCTGTTCTCCTCATTGTGTTCGTGGTCACCACAGTGGAAAATGGGGGCTGTGGATGGGTGCAAGGGACTAGTGAACCCTCCACCTTCATCAACAGGGTGCCACGGTGGCAAAATCGTAGCTGCCTTGCCTGGTATACAAGAGGGTGGTGGGTTAAATCCTAACCCTGGAGCCTGTATATTTGAAGTTTGCATATTCTCCCTGTGGTCTCGTGGATTTTTGGCTGCTATACATTTCCACGTGATAAACCACTTCGTTGAGCTATTATTTGAGGCCAGGTCGTTTCTGGAAATAGATATAAAGCTCAGTCGCCCTTTCACTGGTAAAAAAATATAGTTCAGTTTTTAGCTTAAACTACCATGAAACCACGAATTAAAGACCAAACTAAGTTTGTACCAGAGGCCTCGGGGGGGTGGGGGCATCCGTCTCTGACGTCTCTTGGCCAAACCTCATTTGGCGGCGCCAGGAGACTGAACCCGCACACTCCGGGTTCCTCCAGAAACGGCAAGAAGCCACTGCAAGTAGCGACGTGGAATGTGCGAATCCTCACTGCAGAGGGGAGGCTGCCACTCCTCTGTCAGAAGCTGGAATAGCACCACCTGAATCTCTGTGGTATTCAGGAAATCCGGTGGACTAGTTCTGGCTCCAGTCACTATGACGGGTGGACAGTCTTCTACTCAGGGCAGGAAACTAACAAACAACAGGGAGTGGCTCTTCTTCTGAACAAACGAATCAAGCGGGTGTGGGAGCGTGGCAGTGAGGTGTGGGAAGCTGCGAGTCCCAGGCTACTGTGGGCCTGCCCCCCCCCCATCAATGGGAGATGAGGAATGGTGGTGGTGGGTTATGCCCCTACTGAAGATGAACAGCAGTGGAGGGATGCAGGTGTAGTGAGTTCCAGGAGACTTGGACGATGTAGTCGGAGGCACACTTATTTATTAACCACAGTGTATACTACAGGCCGAGATATACAACACTGGAAGGGGTATCGGCCCCTTCACCCGTCTAACAGGGAGATCCCACGACACTGTCCCGGCTAGCCTACTCCTAGGTCCTCCACTACAGGGCTAGGGGAGGCTAGCTGACCCAGCTCTGGTTAAACTGGGGTTACGGCACCCTGAGTCCCCAGACCGGCCCTTACAAGGACATCGGCTCTGGGCTCTCGGGGCCACACCACTGGCTTGCCCTGGTCGGTCCTGAGAAGGACAGCGATCCAGGGGAGTCCCAGGGCTTATCTAGCAGGTCTTCTTGCTTCACTGGTTAAAGCTGAACACTCAACCCCGAGCCCTCCGGCTCCCCGCCTTATATAGCAACTCCCCCACTGAGGGGTGGGGCCGTGGGGGATCCCAGCTCTGTGTTAGCCCCCCAGGCTAAACGGTGCGGACGTGGATGTAAGCATCCCCTCGCGTACGGGCGTAACCACGCCCATTGTGTTTGTTTCCCCTCCGTAACACCTCTACACAGGCAAGGCTGAGGAGTCAGATGCCTTCGATATAACCTTTTATCACAGGTACTAGCTAAAGTGAACCCTCAGGATAAAGTTATCCTGTTGCCTGTATTCAAGGCTCGAGTTGGTCATTATGCAGGTACCTGGCCAGGAGTGATTGAAATACATGGGCCAGATTAGCTCATCAAAAACGGTAGGAGGTTGCTAGACTTTTGTGCAGCCCATGGGCTTGTAAATTAACAACACGCTGGTCCGGCATTGGCACATCCACACAACATCATGGATGCGCACCAGGTCCAAGCAAGAACATCTGCTGGACGATAGTATGATGGAAGAGCGGACGCAGGCCTATGTCCTTCACACCAGGACCTACCATGAAGCTTATCTGCCCACTGACCATTGGCTTGTTATCTGTAAAATGTGCCTGCCATTATTTCACTTCGGTGGTGGGTATCCACCTAGGACCCCATTCGAACTGACTGTGACCTGGCTTCAGCGAGCTGCTAAAAGTTGCAAGCGAGAATGTAATCATTACTTGCAGCTGGGGTTGGCATCGTCCCCCCTTCCTCCTGATGCCGAGGTTAAATAGGTGGGGTATAGAACTGTAGCTCATGCAGTTGCAATGCCTACTTTGGCTATATGATCCAAACCTCCACAGAGACCCTGGCTGACAGAGGAGGTATTCCAGCTAGCTGAGAAAAAGCGACAGGCCCACTCCCACCGTCTGCAGCATCCCATGTCAAAGAATGAGACAGCTTACCACAGCCTTCACTAGGAAGTTCAGAGGGGCATGTAGCGCGACAAGGATGATCGGTGGTTGCGGGTTGCCAAGGAGATGGAATCTGCCTTAGTAGCCTGTGATCACATTTCACGATTTAATTCCATCAAAAACGTAACTTGCAGCACCACACCTATTACCATCCTACGGGAAAAGAATGGTGATCCGATCTCTGACCATCAGCAACAGGTTTACAGATTTGTTGAGCATTTCTGTGAGTTCTTGAGGGAGAGGAATTCCCCCTGCCCAGAAAACATGAGGCAAGATGGGGATGACCCTGCTGGGGCTGTGGTGCCTCAAATATCGTAAGAAGTAGTTGCTTCCTGTGAGTGACTGGCTGAGGTGCCATCAGTTGAGGAAGTACGGAAGGCAATCCAGAGACTGAGAACAGGAAAAGTGCCAAGCAGAGATGACCTCCCAAGCGCACTGCTGAGGGAGGGTGGAGTTTGTATGCAAACTGCCCTTTATGACATAACAACAGTGTGGACCACTGGATGGGTTCCGCAGGAATGGAAGGATGCACTGGTGGTCTCCTTCTTTAAGAAGGGGGACCGCATAGACTAATAGCTACAGCAGCATCTCCTTCCTCAGTGTGCCAGGAAAGGTCCTGGCAAGGATTATTCACCATGGCCTCGTCAGGCATACTGAGGAGAGGATTGCAGAGCCCTAATGTTGTTTCAGGCTAGAGCAGTCGTGCACGGATGCCATAGTCTCTGTCTATCTGCTACAGAACCTACATCTCTGCTTTATTGACGTAGTCAACGCATATGATACCATGAATAGCGTTCCTGCTTTTGGAGGCCCTGACTCGCTTCTCAAAATTATTGAGGACCTTCATGGTGGTGGGAAGACCCGGGTAAATTTACCTGGCTAGGAGTCAGAGCCATTCCCTGTTCACCTTTGGTGCGACAGGGATGTATTCTCGCCCCTATATTATGTAACGTCTATTTTCTACCAAGTAGTTTGGGAAGTCCTCCATGGCTGTACCAGAGTAATTTCCATTTTTTACAGATACAATGCGAGGCTAATCGATGTTCAGGTGCGGTCGAGGGATGGCTCCTTATTGGTAAACCATATTATGCATGCTGATGATCTGGTGAATTTTTTGCTCAGTCAGAGATGGAGTGGAGAGGTTTCCATACCTGGGCAGTGTGCTTATGGCCAGCTGTGGATTGACAGCAGAGATCTCACTCCTAATCACTCGAGTGTTATTATATTTTCATCGGCTGCGTAACGCTGTGTAGAAGCTACCTGGTCTGTCACTCCACACGTAGCTTCGGGTCTTGTTGGTCCAGAGTCATGCCCTCCCTCCTCTATGCTTGCAAAACGTGGACCCCATAATGGAACATCTGTGATGGTTAGAAATATTCAGGCTGGCTCGCCTATAATCCATCCTGGGTTTAACCAGGCTGGATTGTGTGAGCTCACAATTCCTTCAAAGATCTTGACACAGTCCTATCGGTGAGCTCCTCTGGCAGACATGGTTGTGTTGGCTGGGACATTTATCTTGCATGTTCAACCACCGTATGCCCAAACAGATTTTGTGTGGCCAGATAGAGGCGGCTAAATGGGTGCCGCACAGGTTACAGAAGAGGTGGACTGATATGGTCCAAAGGTAAATGGAGCTGAGTGGACTTGCCAATGACTAGTACCAGCAGTGTCAAGATCGGCTTCTTTGGAAAAGGTTCATGAAGGACGCTCCTGGGAAGTTGGAGGGAGTAACCCTCCAACAACAGCGCAGGGCAGACGAGCGATGCTCAGAAAGATGAGAGGAGCGCCAGGCAGCTAAAACACTGCAAGTTGGCACAGTACGGGGCACAGGTGGACATCTGCCAGTCATCTCAGTCAGTCAACCCATGGCATCTGGGTCTGTCCTGTGACCTCCTGCCAGTGAACCGTCGACACTGAAAGTGGCCTTAAAGTGAATGTAGCCTGGTACAAGTGCCATGGTAATGTGACCACTACTTAGTGGCAAATGGTGGTTGTTGTATTGTGACGATTCAAAATGTATGTCTGATCCTCTTTAGATTACTAACTACTATTTTATTTTACCAAGTAAGGCCCACTGACCTATATAGCTCTTTTAGAGAAGTGACCTGGCCACATATAATAGCTCAACGAAGTGGCTTATGTGGACATTTATAGCAGCCAAATATTCTAAATGCATGTTTCTAATCTTGGGGCCCGGAGAAATATCCATGCGACCACCGGGAGAACAGGCATACTTCGAGTATACAGGCATCCAGGTCGGGATCAAACCCACGACCCCCTGCATACCAGGCGAGGTAGTCAAAATCTCACCACCGTGTTGCCCTCTTTATATGTACATTTACCTTTATGTGTCCATTATCTGCGGCATCATGAAGTGGGTAGCATCCCGTGAGGTCCACCTGGTTCTTAGCACCGTGAGCAAGGAGCCAGTCCATTGTTGAGCAATGTCCTCCTCCTGCAGCAAAGTGCAGTGGGCTTACGCCATCTCCGTCCACATTATTAAGATTGAGGACCGTGAATTCTGTCTGCAGAAATGTATTTCAAATTAAGAATACATCACGTAACATATCGTACATCACAGAAAATATCATAAAGTAAAACAATACGAGAGGGTGGGAGCAGCACCTGGCTGTAGAGAGACCTGTGGGAGAGAGGGGGTGGGGTTAGGGAGTCGCTAAGCAACGGAAACTTCGTCTCGTCTTTCTTAAATAGAACCCTTGTGCAATAGTGTTGTGTGTCTAGTAACTACACCGAGACGACTTCTGGAGGCAACGCGTTTATTCCAACAACTCTACGAGCAGCGACTTTAACACGAAGGGGTACGGCCCCTTCAACCCGATAGCCTAAGGGAGGTACAGCCTCTATTCTAGTGTGTCCTACACACCCCGGGCTACTCAACACCCAGGTCCCTTGCCACGGCCGCTAAGGGAGGCTAGACCGACCCGACCCTGCCAGGGTACGGGTCCCACCACTGGTCTGCTACAACCCGGCTGTGACCAGAGCCTCGGGTGAGGGTCCCAGGGTGCTGATCCCACCACCGGTCCGCTACAACCCGGCTCTGACAAGAGCCTCGGTTGACGACTTGGACTCAAATTAGTATCTGGTGCGGTGAGTAAATATCGCCACTAGTGAGACAAAGGTGGCTGGGCGTAGTACTGGCCATACCGGCCTTCATAAGTGCTCGCTAACAGCACTTGGCCCAACACTCTGCTAAGGCTGTACAGGGGATATTTGTCTTTGGGAGGGGGAGGTGTGTATGAGACAGAGTGTGCGAGAGGGCTGTGTGATTGAGTGGAGATAGAGTGTGTGTAAGTGATTTCAAATATGTGGCTATACGGAGGCTCTTGCACTGTGGTTCTTCATGTGTGGTGTTAAATTTGATGTTTTATTGCAAATTTATACTGTAATTTTTGTTTCTCATGTTAACAAAATTGTTTAAAAGTGGACAATTTTGGGGCTGAAACGTTTCTCTGATTTTAACATGGGGAGTCAATTTTCGCGGAACGTATCTCGCTCATTAAGCAAGACATGCTTGTATTTCTAAATACATATGTACATTATTTTCCCAGTATAGCTTCACCGAGTCTCACGATTCTTTTTTAGGAGGATCAGGCCACGATTTTGGACCATGACACCAGTACACAAAAGGCCAATTCTTGTGAATGGCGTCACAAAGTCACCGTGAAATAAACCCTGCGCGCAGTATTTTATGATTGATTAGGACGGCCGCTGAAATCGAACTGTGAACCTCTCCAACAATCGGGCCGAATATGTAAAGCTTGTGTTGGATCCTACATGACAATTAGATTACCGTTTTTACGTCACTTTCCTACATCTCTTAAAATAATTCTGCTCAATTAAAAAAAATATTGCTGTGGTTTTCCCACCTGATGATGATTGCTTGTGTTGCAATCGAAACGTCGTGATTTGTTTGATTTTTATTTATTTCTAACTACGTGACTTTACCGAAAGAACCAAAGAGTATGGATTCCTGCAGTCACGAAAGCTTCAAATCAAGATTGCTCAATTCAAGTCACATAAAATTGATGGCGAACTCCAGTCAATCTGTGTCCGAATCGTGCCAACCTAAAATGTCTGCCATCAAAATTTCCAGAAAAACAATCCCATAATGAATTGGGCTCAGAACATTTCCCCGCTCAAACCAACATTTGGCTATGCTTATTTTCACATTTGTGGGGCTGAATCAGCGGTGGAAATGTCACAGTTCCACGTTCTTTTCATAGAAGCGATAGGCATTAATACCAGAGAGGAGATTGGTTGAGTTCATCCTCTGACTAGGATTTTAACTCCATTTTTGACGATGGCACATTGGCACGGTGCTGCATCGCCACATAAACCTCTCAACGCTGCTTTTTGGACTTCTGTAATGGACAAAATATTTCAAGGTGGTTTACAGGCAGTCCTTGACTTATGCACGGGTTATGTTCCTGAGACCCGTTCATAAGTCGATTTGTTCATATCTCGGAACTCAATATTTAATTGTACATATGGTCGTTGTTATAAAATGTGTTATGGTCCAACAAAAAAGGCAAGCATTATTACACACATAAATAATGAGAATGTACAGTAATACCCCGGTTTACATCGGGAATGCGTTCCTGAAATGTGCGATGAATATAACGACGTAAATAACAAAAATGTACAGAGTAGGTGGAGGCAAAGGCTGAGGTGAAAAAACAGATTCTGTCGGAGATATATGGGTTGAGGCTACGCAAATAAGGTAGTGGACTTAATTAAGTGACGACGTATGTGCAAAATTACCTATAAGGGGGAGACAAAAATTGAGTATTACTGTAATACTGTAAGAAAATACTATTTAAATAAAACCTAAATAAAAATATTATTAAAATCAAAATTAAACTTATTTTCACTTTCCTTGAGCCTTGATACTGGTTTGTCGGAAGGGGTGGGCATCACGCGGGATGTTGGGACTCAATGCATCTCGCAGAGGATCGCTCCTCTGAACAAAATAGTTCTGTGTTTCAGTTTGTAAATACAACTGGAGGTTATGGTTAAAATAATAACATGTTTTGGGGGTTTGTTCGGAAGTGTGGAAGTTCATAAGTCAGACAGTATCTCGGGAACTGTCTGAAAATGTATTAAAGTATAATCGAACAAAATTATATGCTGAAAATATTACGGCTACGTTCTACAATAAAAACAGATATAGGTACTTTACCAGCCAGGCAAGCAATGGAGTGTGGCCATTTTGTGCAGCAGCATGAAGTGGAGTCATCCCATCCTCACTTTGTATCATAACATCAGCTCCCCATTTCTCCACAAGCCGTTGTAAAAGGAAAAGATGCCCTTCTTGGCATGCCAAATAAACAGGTGTCACACCTTCACGTGTGCGTGCATTAACTGTGCTGCAGGGACAAACAGTATATCACATTTTAAACAACAGAACACAAACACAGTGCAAGCACAGGTGCAATAGATAGAGCCAAGTCATATAGAGATCTCCATTAAGTTTCTAAACTCATCACCATATCCAATAACAATCTTGGCCTCCCACAGTATCATAGCACGTGTACAATTTAATCTGCCTCCTCCATGAACAATAATCCACTGTTTGTAAATTTAAGTGTCCTACTTTAGAATAAAAGTAAAAAAAAATCTTCATAAGCAGGTCTTCAAATTCATATCGTTAAAAAGCTTCACATGCAATGTTCACTGATGGGAATGGCATTGTTATGAATCAGTAGAATTGTCGGTGCTGATGATCTATTTAACTTGGCAGCTGACTTGATAGCTTACTATATGATGGTAGGTATTATAAATTGGGCCCAATAAAATAAGAGTTTCACAATTTTGAGAAACCCCAATGGAAACACATTTATAACCACAAGATGCATTTTATGCTTGATTTCTTAAAACGTGCACATTTTACAAGCTTATGACATTGAGCTATAATTTATTCCGTCATTTTACAATGAATATTTAAGCAGTATATTTATTTGTAGACATTTATTGTATAATACATTGTGGGTCTAATAAGTCTTAACGTAGCCAACTTACTCTGGGGCTGCTTGCAGCAGGGCATTCATCGAATCGGGATCTCCACGTACAGCTGAGTAATGTATCGGCAAAGCAAGTGCTTCAGTGGCAGCACATGGGTCACATCTGCCAGACTGGAGCAACCAGTTGACAACCGCTGTACAACCAAACCGTGCTGCCACATGCAACACAGTGCAGCCTGCACTATCGCGCTCCTGTCACACCACCACGTTAAAAGCATGCAATTAATATTCACGAAAAATGAGCGATTTGCTCCATATAAAAAGCATGTAGAGATAAGTTTTTTTTACAAATGCACGTCATTGTTGTCTCTCAAAATGGTGGCAGATGAAGCAGAATCGAAGTACATACACGCACAGATGTGCGTGTATGTACTGCACATTGAGGTCGGGTTCCAGAAGAAATCCAAAACTGGCGGAGCCTTTGTGGACTTGTCATCGGCCTAAACACAGTCTGGATTAAGGGCTTGATTTTGAAGCTGACAAAGACCATTCCTTGCCTCCACTGATTACATATCTACATATTGTCTAATCTTAAATGTATTCTGATTACCTTTATCACTCCTCTGAATTCAACTCCCTGCTATTTATATTCCATGAATACAATACATATCCTACTATATCTCTCTAATTGTGTCTGAATGCATCTTTCCTACTCTTTTATATATCTTTTGTATTAATCCCTCCTATATTTCCTTTCCCATAGCCCTTCTGAATACGTCGCCTATCTCCAATATCCATTCTGAATGTTGTGACTGAGTTACCAGGTCGAATTGCGATGGTGATAATGAT
>CM025608.2:1321630-1369780 GCA_014621495.2 Entosphenus tridentatus | reverse complement strand
GGGGAGGGTGGGAAGGGGCTGGGTGGAGAGGGTTGGGCTGGGTGGGGAAGGGAGGGTGGGAAGGGGCTGGTTGGGGAGTCGCTGGGTGGGGAGGGTGGTGCTGGGTGGGGGGTGGGAGTGGTGGGGCTGGTCACCCGTGGTGACCATATAAAACTCAACGTTTAACCTACTCACGCCGGCTTGTGCCCGCCCTCACAGTCGGGCATATTTGCGGAATACACCACGCCGCCGTTGACCCTGGCCATTGACCGAGCAACCCAACGTTCCTATCAGCTCCCTCCGCAGGAATGTGTTGTGACTGGAGATGACAATGTGGAAGGGGCTTTGATTGTGCAGTGCTTGGTGTGTTACGCTGGCCCGGCGGGGAAGATAGTGGAATGTAGGTTAAAGGGAAAGGTTACCGTACGTAAGCTACAATAATTCCGCGGCGCACGAGAGTGAGGAGTTATGTTATAGGCTTATGATATAAATGCTGTTCATTCAATCAGAGGAAGAGCTGTAACAACGAGGGAGAAGGAAACCGAATAATTTAGAGGGTAGGATCACAAAAGGATCAATCAGATGAGAGTTCGATCCTCGAGGAAGGGTGAATCCAGGTGTTTGGAAGCGTCACCCTTTGGATATTTCATTGTTGAACATTTCCAATCCATTAATTGCGATAAGCAATTATAATGCTATACGTGGGTTTTACATTGCATATCAGCGTCTCATTAATAAAGCACTGTTTATCCAATATGTTTGATCATTTAGGATGGTCGAATTTCTAGAGGATTTGATCTAATCTATGAATGGGTGTTATCCTGAAGAGAAAATATTGCAATCAAAGTTAACAGATGGAGCCACATGGAGCGCTTTGAGGGAGTGAGGGTGAGGCCGTTTCGGTATTCGTGGGCTGAGTCGTGACCTGATGTGATCACGTGTCTCCTGGAGCTATCTTGTGTGCAAGGGGCGTGCGAGAGTGGAAATGCATCGCGGAACAAAATAAACCGAACGACGAGCTAGAATAAACACAACGCAGGAGACTACTACCGAACTTTTACATTCATAATTTAACATTAACCATGCATGTGATTTCAGGAAGATTACGGACAGAAGCTGCAAAACACAGTGAGGCCAAGCTATTGTGTAAATTGACGTGGTTAGAACAGTGTTTTTTAACCAACTGATTAATGATTAAAGATACAAAAAAACTATCTGGAACAGATTGAACTGATTACAGTTCATGGTTCAATCGGTTTTGGGTTAAACAAAACCAATTCGCACGGTTGGCAACATACGGTGTGCGACAGTTCAACATACGTCCATATCATCAAGGCCGTAGCCATGGAGTCAACATTGGGGGGGGGGGAGGCCAAATCTTCCCGGGGGTCTGGGGGTCCCCCCCCAGAAAAAATATATCTAAATTTGAAAACCAATTTCCTGCCATTTCCCTGCTAAAATATAAAAAAATTCACTAACACATAGGATGTCCTTTTTATCTATTTTTAACAATGTCTAATAGTGTATTGTATTCAATTCCTCAGTTTTTTATTTTTTACCTTTTCTTGTTTCATTGTATGTAATGGCAGAGATTAGGGATTAATAAAGTACAACCATAACCACGTAAACAGAAATCTATTTTATAGCAATATATTGGAGGGGACATTTTGAGCATATTTGAATATTGGAGGGGATAGATGTGTGTCCCCCAATGTATATTATAATTACGGCCTTGCATATCATCTCTTCCGAAAACATCTGTAACGGTGTGGCCGAATGCTGCTGAGCCAGGGTGAGCCGAGGTTACATGAGGTAAGGGGGGGTGGGGGGGAATCCCCTAAAACCCCCATCTCCCGAAGCCAAGGAGCCACAGTCTGGCCTTCGACTGTGGGGTCCTGGCATGAGTTGGTCAGTCAGGGCAAGCCAGTTGGCGTGGGCTTAGGGGGTAGGGCTGAACGATTAATCGATTTCAAATCGAAATCGCAATTTGAAACAATGCGATTAGTAAATCGCAAAGGCTGCGATTTTTGGAGATTTGAAAAGTCCTATTACTTTCTTATTGGAATTGTTTTCTTTTATATTATTATAACTTTTTTTTATTTAACTTAACAATTGTTCTATGTTTGATTGTGCTATTTCAATTAAAAAATTTTAATAAATGCATGTTGGAAGCAATTCACATATTTTAAGTTCTCATCCTTGCATTAGAATATATAGAGCAGTTCATATTTCGACAATATCACGTGGTAACGCTCCATCACGTGTTTTAAATCTATTACACAGTGAATATTGAGCTGAAGCTTGACTTAACTTTTTTTTATCGCAAATCAAATGGCAATATGTCAGAAAAATCGCAATTAAGTATTTTCCCCAAATCGTTCAGCCCTACTTAGGGGGAGTCGATGGGGGCTGTACGGGATTGGCGATCTGGGACCGCCGCTACTTTCAGTCGCTCAAAGCACTGTTGGAAGCGCCAATACCATAGTCCCAAGACTGCCACGACTTTGAGTAGCTCAGAGCACTGTTGATGAAAGCCCCAAGTCCTGAGACTGCCAGTTGTGTTCCTTTGGTTCCTGCTGAGTTGTCTCCTCACCCGGGAGTGAAGCATGGATAATGGTTGGCGTCACAAGTCGCCTCGGTGTTCCGTGATTGTGGACACGTGGGGGTGCTGTGTTAAGCTGGTGAACTACGGGGGTTATCTTCTTCTTCTATATATATAAAAGGGAAATTTGTGAATGTGTGTCTGCTCAAAATGTTTAGCGTACTTCCCGACATGCAACAAACTTGAAATTTGCCATGTGGGTACTTTCCAGACTGTACACCATGCAAAAATTATAAAAATAGACTTTTGTATTTTGGGGTGGGGGGGGGCGCAATAATGAATATATTTTGCATGGCAAGTGAGCTGTGACATCACATCTGTGATGTCACCCGCATGCGGCAGCGTCACGCAGTGTGCCTGCTGACGTCACGCATCCCCCCCCCACCCTCCGCGTAGGCCGTGGATTAATCCCAGACAAGAATCCAAGTCTCGGGCGAAGCCGGGTAGTAAAGCTAGTACAGCATAATGCATACTGTTACTCTTGCCGAGGATTTTGAAGAGTTGGTTGACGAGACATTATCCGCCACAGTTCGTGTCTTGTGCATGGCATCAATAGTGCATAACAGACCAAGGCATAGTTAATACATTCCAAATCTTTACTCTTTGGTTCTTTCGGTAAGTCGCGTAGGTAGAAATAAAACAAAATAAATCACGACGTTTCGATAGCAACACAAGCCGTCGTCTTCAGGTGAAAATCGCGACAACCGTGATGTCTACTGCGAGCAGCACGATGTCGCGGCTGTCGCGATTTTCACCTGAAGACGATGGCTTGTGTTGCTATCGAAACGTCGCGATTTATTTGTTTTATTTCTATCTACATGACTTACCGAAAGAACCAATAAGTATGGATTCTTGCAGTCACGAAAGCTTCAAATCAAGATTCCAAATCTTGTTAGAATTCTCTGTATTCTGCATCAAGTTATTTTCCATCTATCTGTCGCCGTTAAAAGAACGTTTAAAAATCCACGTTGGTGCCCTATAAATATAGAGGGAATTTCATGGGAGAGAAAATGAAACCTAACTCCTCTCCCTATTTAAAAAAAAGAGCAACCCTCAGCATCCACCTGATCTTAAAAGCTCTTTTTAATAGAACCTCTATTATGCTTACAGTTATTCTCTATGTGCCTTTCTCTGTCAATTATATCTCTCCTAAATACCTGTATCTCCTCTATTTTATATATTTTTTTATATCTAATCTTGATTTTAAGCTTTCGTGACTGCAGGCATCCATACTCTTTGGTTCTTTCGGTAAAGTCACGGAGGTAGAAAAATAAAATAAAATATCTCTCTCTCCCTAATCTCCCCCATTAACACAACTGACGTGCTTGCATCCGGGGATGGAATTCCTTTCCAGCTCAGACCCCACTTGCTTGCCCATTGGCACATAAATAACCTCTTGTTGTAGCTGCTCTCTCGCTGGTTCAGCAGTTCCACTGCTGGATTATTTTTTCCGCCTGAGGACGACCGCTTGTATTGCGGTCGAAACGTCGTGATATTTTATTTTTCTTCCTTTACCGAAAGAACCAAAGAGTATAGTTTTTAATATCTTGTTAACACTTTTTGTTGTATGTGCCTTTTATTCATGCCCTTTCTTGATTTGTTTATACATTTTTTGTTTCCGAGGGGTTTCATTTGTTTTGTAGTTGCTAGAAATAAGATTTGGCCCTGAGATATAATTAATGTGCGGCGTTGTTAGATGAAATTAGCATGACAGAGGCTATAGACAATTAAGTTATTAAATGACTATTACATTGTTATTATATGTATGTTGAAGCTGTTGGTCGAATCGAAATAATGCGAATTAAAATAATTGAAAAAATAAATAACTATTCAAGCATCTTCAATGTATCGCCACTAATGGGGACTGATAAAAAACATTTCAACGGTAAATACAGGAAAAAGTGCGCACATAAAGTTGTTGGGAAAATATTCCACAATGCATGTGTGCATAAACCACGAGAGACGATACACTAACGCTAAGCGGACTTGACAAACACAGATTCTCAATGTTAGCAAGTTATATTGGACGGACAATATTTTGAGACCCATGCCATGGAGGGCGGGAATTAAAAGCCTTGAAAAACAGAACAAATAAAGCATATAGCAGGTGATGGGAAGAAATGGCCTGAACCAACAGACTCTAAGGTCAATAATTGGCCACTGATGTCAGCCGTGCGCGAAAATTGAACTCGGGTAGCCTGACAGCCACAGCTTTCCCTTAATATCTGCAGCTCCCCTTTTATTTATAATTTGAATATATTTCTCTCTTCTATAATGCATTTTCTAAATGCATCTTTCTCGCCAATCTCACTCCCATAAAAACACAGTACATATCCTATCGTATATCCAGTGTAATCGGAATACATAGCTGCATGCTTCCACTATGAATATATCTCAATGATCTATTTCTATTAATAAATCTTTTCTATTTTATCTGAATGCATATTCTATAATGTATCTTCAATTTTGTCGAAAATCTATGCAGTATTCACGAATGTTCTCACAAAATCACTTTTGCTTGGGACGAAACGTTAGATGTTCATAACGTGCCTACGTAGTGGTGGAGGCTCTTCCCGTGTTCGTGATTCGTGTGGACTAATTGCCAAAATCTTTGGTGATGCTGCACTGGTATACAAGTACAATAAAAAAAATCAACACATTCAATAACACCGTGGTGAAGTTTCAAGGCAATGACCTTCAAAGCACATCGGTCAAGAGACATTGATTGGATAATACAAGTTTGAAACTATACAGTCACACCAAAAAAACCCCAACTTGGGCTCCGAGGCCCTCCTTTGCTCACATGCTCAGCTCTGCTGCTGTCCCGCTCACCTCGCTGTCGCAGGCGCCGTCCTCGATCAGGTAACGCAGACACGCAAGCTGGCCCCGTGCAGCCGCGTCGTGCGCTGGGCTCGCCCGTGCCGGCCCGGTGCGGATTCTGGCGCTCATGCGCGCCTCCCCGACCAAGAAACGCAGCGCGGTGAGGCTCCCCGCGCGCGCCGCGTGATGCACAGGTGATGCGAGGCTAGGCCATGCCGCCTGCTGCTGCTGCTGCCGCTCCTGCTCGTCTTGCAACGACGTGAGCAGCCCCTGCGCATGAAGCTCACGGAGGCTCGTCAGGTCGCCCTGCTCGGCCGCTTCAATCGCGCGCGCCAGCACCGAGTCAGACATGATGATGGTGCCCTGCGCGCTCGAGAGCACGTGGTTTGTTGTTTTAAGACGATGCGAATTGTGGTGCTACTTTATACAAGGTGCATGCCCGTGATCAAACACGGCCCGGATAAAGCATATGCGGGTGCTTGTGTGATGAGACGGATACAATTACATTACTTTGTCTGGTCATGCCGTGTTTACACATGGTCCCCCATGTCAGAACATCGAGTTTCAAATAGTAAACATTTTAGCACGACCCCTAACAATACAGTATATTCATCTGTGCTATGTTACGTGATATTGTTGAACAAGCCTGGCTCCACAATGCAGCTGTTTTGTTTACACCGGGCCTTAGCAAGCAACGTGGTGCACATTTCAATGCCTTTCTATTCTTAAAAAAAACACACACACACGCTCCTTTTAGCATGCCCATATCTGGTTGACAATACCTTCAAATTCTTATTGTCTTGAAACCACTTCACATGCCCTGATATAATCAATATCTATATTCTACACTGTTGCCAGATGCACCGTGTTTAAAGTATACACATTTTTGAAAATGCATTCTCATATTTTCTTGTCACTATACTGGTTGCACTGTCACTATATTCACGTATTATATTTCTCGCTTAGTCTGTAGTTTCTATCAGAACAATTTATTGTATGCCTTCTTGGCAGTGGTGCAAGCACAGCACAAAATCAGCACATTCGTTAATAAACACTGTCTTAATCGAACTGTCACAAATCACATGTTCCTTCTATGGCAATGTTATTGATGATTGTGTTGCGTTTTTTGTTATTTAGGAGTACATTTCCCATAAGTGGTGGGGTGAGGGTCATGAAAAAGTCTTCTTAGAAGTGTGTCCCAGTCCAAGGAAATTAAATACGCCTTAGATTTATACCTGCAAGTGTTGCCTTGGAATCCATTGACTAAATCTACGTCTCAAAATACAACAGTTCACTTAAATATTAGACAAACACTTTTTTTAAAGACATTTTTAATTAAACTATGTATTGCTGATTAATGTTACAAATTCTAATTAAAAAAAGGCCAATTCAATTTGGTTCATATATTTTTATGTAAAGAAACATGGAAAATGTTGCAATCCATTTTTAAAATAAAATACAATAAATAACCGAACTCCATACATGAAACTTCAGCAACAATCATATGCAAAGTTGCACAAAGTAATTAAATGCCCAGGAGAGGCTGATGTCCAGCTCAGTTTGTATAAACATGTGTAAGAGACGACACGTTCATTTAGTTCTTAAAAAATATTATAAATATTCAGACAAATTAGCACAAATAAACATGTAACACATTAATTGGGCTACATTGACTTTTTTACCATGAAAGTCTCGCAGTTTTCCAGTTATCCTGCGGTAATCAAATGCATACAATACAAGCCGTTTCCAAAACCTTCAAAATGTATGTCGGCGAAATAATATTTTTCAATACATATAACTCTTGTTTTTATTTAATTTCAGAAAACTCTGTAGACCTGTGCAACTTTCTGCACTTTTTTTTAAGTAAAGCCTGAGTGTGTTAAACTATGGTATTCATCAATATCAAAGTAGACCTTAAAACTAACAAAATATTAAAATTCTCTCTAGGTTCGCTACAATCCAAGAAAACTGCTATTCTACACAGCTTGGAGAGCAATCTTTTCGAGTCATACAGCCACTCATCTATCCAGGAGATGTTCTTTCTCTTGAAAATGAGCTCCAATTGCCATTCCCCCAACATACAAAAAAAAATTCAAATCCCCTGCAACGTTCTTCATCATCCAGTTCCATGTAGAAATGACATTTTCAAAATCCAGGTGTGACTGAGAGGAAAAAGTTTTTCAACGTTGATTTCTGCTCAGCAGCAGAAACTCAAAATGATTTGATACTGCGTTTTAGAATTCTGAAGTGATGGCATTGAGATCCTTCATGAGACCTTCCAGACTTGCCATCTCCAGACTAAGGTCATCAGTTGTGTCTTGCTGTGGAAACACAGAAAAGTCCAGTTATAAGAACGATTAGTATATCATTGATCACCTGTCAGACTCAAATAGCTTGGAGGATGGGTAGCATCAATCAGGGATATGGATTCATATTAGCAATACGAATGCGAAGTGTGCTATCAAGTTTGGCAAATTATATGCAGGATTAGGTATTGTGATGTGACAGTAGTTGAAATGTATGTTATAACTGGGATTAAGAGACATAATGAACTGAAAAATAAGGAAATCCGTGTGAGCAATGACAGTGTTTAAAGAAGAGGTAAAATTAGGGAAAGTAATACAGATCATGAGTTGACAAAGTCTAATTTCAAAGATGAATGCCAACAAATGTGTCAGAATAGGACCGAGTATTGGAAAGAAGAAGAATAAAAGTTGAACACCCAGAAATAATTTCTCTATAACTAGAAGGTGCATTGATAAGAGCAGGGATAAAAGCTTATATATTGGTTTGAGATTCAGAGAGAGCAGCAGCAGCACAATTTTCAGAAGAGGACATATTGAAGGATTGCTAGAGCTGATTTAGCCAAATCACCAGACTCAAAGAAAACAAAAACATCAGGTAGCAGGGGAAAGTAATGTGCAAATGGTGGAGAATACCACAGGAATGGATACAGAGATTTTCCTAGCAGACATTAAAACAGCCGTGAAATGGCGGGACCTTGCAAGGTAAACAGGAGTGTGTAGTATCACTGTGTACACTTTTAAAAACAATAGCCAACTCAAATGTAGGAATTCAGGGAAGCTGCATTATGAGGTGGGGAATAGCTACAAGAGGATGGTAAAAGGCCAAACTCATACCATTACAAAAAGGGAGATGGACAAGATTGCGGTAACATTAGCAGAATAGATTTATAGTGTTGGGCAATTTTACTGCGGGTGTTTACCAACATTCTTCTTGATATTGAATATTCTAAGTTACAACATCCTAGCATGTTGAACGTGTATGCTGGCAATCAGCCTGTGTCGTTAGGAGATGCGTTAGAATGGGCGTGGTAAGAACCGGTGTTTGATCGCAGAGTATTGTGTTTCCCAGTTTGTTCAATATTGTATTTGACTATTTACTGAAACTATTAATAGAGACACGGTAACACGACAAATAGAGCATGCCAGTGCGTGCCATCCTTCTAAAATTATCTTATTGTGGCTTCATGAGTCTTGTTCTCAAATGTTACAGCGTGATGTCTTGAATTCCACCCCTTGGCATGGGCTGCCGAGAATGTTTATGAATATTAACGATTTTGTGGATGAAGTCTGACATATTGCAATGTTGTTGCCCTCACAACCCATCCCGAATCCACCTTGCATTCCCCTGTAACAATATCAATAAAGATTAATTATATATAAACTATCTGTGCTTCATTTACACACCTACATATATACACAAAGCAAAAAATAACATCCCGTTTCACCTACATAGACTGTTGGGAAAGTCCTGTTGGCAAGCGCCTATTAAGACTGGCAAGGAAAACAGGAGGATGATGTGACCGGCACCACACCAGGCCGCCTTTGTCCCCTGATATTTGGACGCCGCACAAGGTCAGGTTGAGCCAACGTGCGGTCGGCTCAGGATTAGTTCAGATATCACTCGTCACTGATATTCGCCATGGTCATGAATTTAGTTCAGGTCACCAGATTCATAGCACAATGCACTAACCCATATAGCCTGAACAAACTATTGGGGGCAAGTGTTGTTAGCGAGCACCTATGAAGGCTGGCATGGCACACGAGGGGTGGGTAGCCAGCACCATGCCCGGCCGCCTTTGTCTCCCCAGTGGTGATGTTTACACACCACACCAGGTACTCATTTGAGACAGAGTCGACCTAGGGGTGGCCCAGGACCAGTTCATATAATCGTCACTGGTGTTGGGAATTGAACTCAGGTGGCCGGGTTCATAGTGCTGCGCATGAGCCGCTACACTACCACTCCACATACAAACACATGCACACGTGTAATTACATATGAACATATGAAGCTACCGTTGATGACGGCATCAAGTCCATCATTCGTCCCAATCTTAAAATGCGACATTCCATCGAGCTCCTACACAGGAGACAACCTATTGCTAAATCTCCTCAGTGGGCATATACACAAATCCTGTATGTACATGGTACAATATACATACAGCATCCTAATAGGCACTATATCTCAATAATTTAATATGCAAGTTAGCACGTTTACCTCAAATCTAAACACTTCTCTCCCCCTATTTGACTGCAACGAATGGCACTTCATGTTTAACTGTAATGTAGGTGAATTAATTTTAATGGAAGTTAATTAACTGGAATGAAAATATCTAAACGACCCCACAACGTCCACAACTGAAGTAGGCAATACCAAAACAGCTGCTTGATGATGCAGTTAGACTCACATCATCAGTGTCATGCAGCATATGCTTGGCCTCGAGCAATCCTGGGGCACTAGGCACGGTGACGGGGAGGGGTGAGCGTGACCACCCCACAGGGCCCACGGAAGCTGTCCGCACAGGCGCGCCTTGTCCTGCTGTGCCTGTTGAGAATGTACCAATAAACCGTGCTCATTACTGTACACACACACAAGCAAAATAAATTACATTCACTTGTAAACAGAGACACACAAACAGTTTTTTTCTTTAAATGGGTGATAAAACAACATGTATAAAAGAGCTACAGCTGAAGTTGTAAAATTTGGGTACCAAAAGATGAATGCCTTATCACTTAATGTGAAATGCATTTAGTTTTTTGTGTTAAAGGCTGTGGAAGATGGAGAGAAGTAGAAAAGGTTAAGTGTAAATTTGGTCCTTAAGTCTAACGGAATTGCTCCGAAAATTTCATTCTTTTAAATCGGCTACTGAAATCATGATTACAGTGAAAAGATGCAAAAAAGTACTTATACATATCCACGTGAACCATTCTCACACAGCAGCATACCACTCTGTGGTAGCAGTGGAGCAGTAGAACTGTCCAGAGGGCTGGTTGGGGTACTCAGCGTGGCGAAACTGGAGAAGGTCTGAGATGGTCGCATATGCCCCACTGACATTGAGCGACAGATCTCCTCCTCATGGGTTGCATCCCTCTCCACAGCACTTGGCCCAATGGGAACCTCTTCCACACTTGGCGTGGTGTGTACTGTGTCTGAGAAAAGACAAACCATGTCATTACCAACTGTTGATTCGTCATGCTCCCGCACATCATCTAAAAATCCAACATGGAAATTATGGTGGTCACTCTTCCAGTTTCAAAAGTGAACACGCGAAGCACTTGCCCATTGTAATTGAAACATTTTAAAGCAACATTTAGTTAAGTAATGGTTTTCTGTACATTAATTTAAATAACCATCACCACCATGGATGCCACCACACCTTACAATTGCTGGATCCCAGTCAAGACCTGACCTCCAAGGTCTTCACCATTGGAACCTCATTTGCCAGTAAAAATATGATAATTTGTTTTTTACCCTTCTATCTGGCAACAAAACTGACACCTTTTTTACAAGAAGTCATGTTTGTATAGACCACAATACCTGCAGCCATAATGCAAACAAAAATGGTGTAAATGTTTACCCCGAGCTCTCATACTCTGATGGTGCATTGTCTTTGAGTTGTGCGCCTTTTGGCGTCATCTGGTCCAACCCATGTGAGACTAGGCTCTAAGGAAAGCTGTCTCGAGTGTGGACCCAATCAACTTCAAGGACAGTGCATATATTATCAGAGTTATGTTTTTTGTTTGCATTATGGCTGCAGGTATTGTGGTCTATACAAACATGATTCCTTGTAAAAAATGTGTCAGTTTTGTTGCCAGATAGAAGGGTAAAAAAACAATTATCACTCCAAGGTCTTCTTTTATAGTAACCTACAATTTGGCTTTTGGAAATAGCCTTGGTCATCCACTTCTGCATGCCATTTTTTTTAGGTTATACCATAATTTACATGCATTTCTCCACTTCCGACTAAAATAAGATAGAAACATGGCTCTTCATACGGATTTAACCGTTCCTATTACACAACCTACGTAATATGAAATAACAATTCACATTTATAATGCAAATTCCATCCTAGGATCCCAATGCGTAATGCATGAAAAGCAGGAAACAAAAACAGAACCAGGGACACCGACCAAACTAAAAAGGGAAGGGAGATTTAAAGTGATGGGTTTTCAAAGCAGACTTAAATATATCTACCAACTCCGATTGCCTGATTGTTAGTGATACAGATAGCGCAGAAGATACTGTTGCATAGTCTGGTCCTAAACGGATATACATTTTAGTCCCATATGCATAGCTATGGTGGGATAAGCCAAGATGTCGGAGCAGAACACCCAATAGTGCCATGTAGCTGGTAAAAAGTGATGGTCCAAACACAGATCCTTGCAGAACACCACGGAGAACCGGTCTAATTGGTGCCTTGAAGCCATCCTCTGTGATGAAGTACCTACATTTCTTTCAGTAAGAGTGGCACCACAACAAAGCAATGCCAGAGATCCCCATTGAAACTTCCAGTGACTCAATGAAGAACCCCGTGATCAAGAGTCAAATGCCGTGCTTAGATCTATCAGAATGAGGAGACTGACAAAGCCTTTATCTGCTGACACAAGTAAATCATTGATCACCAAAGCAGTCTCGGTGCTATGAGCAGGAAAGAGACAGTAATTTGGACTGGATGATGGTCATTTTATTGTAAAAAATAACTTTAGTACAGAAATCAGCAGGAATGGGAGATGACATTTGGTTTATTATTCAAAAGCTGACTGGACAGGAAAATAAAGTCAGATGTTTGTTATCACTATTTGCAATGTGACCAGCAACGAAGGAGGATTTAGCCAAGGCAATGTTATGATATGTACGAAGTTGTTCTTTAAATATTTGATGATGAATAGTGCGGCCAGACTTTCTCCAAGCATGTTCTGCTTTATGGACGGGAGTTTTTTTCACCCTCAATTTTGCAGTGTACCATGGTGAAGGGTGATGGGATGATAAAACACTGATGATAAGGCAACGCAGGGGCACACTAACCAATCAGGCTACCGGCCCAGTTAGGAAGAGAGGCCAATCCAAACATGCACATGCAATCCTCGTCAGGATAATCAAAAATTATTAATACATTGATTATCAATAAACTGATAAAAAAAATTATGCAAATATTGATTTCAAAGTAATATAATTAAGAATCGAATATGGTTCAACTCTCGCAATAAAAGCACCAATTGGCATAACCAGACGTTCAAAACACAGCATGTTACAATGTGAATGTTCCAATGGAGGGTACATCAATCACCATGAAGTAGGTTCAAACAGACACATGTACAGGGCCTGACTTTTAGTTTTAATTTTATAAAAATCGTTCAACATTATCAATAACCAAGATACATTCAGTGCTGATTTCTCCATCTGTCATGGTCTTGTGATGTAACCATCGGCCTAGCATCTGCAACCGAGCTGATGTGATAACTCCATCCGGGTTGACATCCACTCAATCAGTGACCATCATCCTTTTTTAGGGTCGTGTCCTGTCTAAACTCACATCAACAGTCGATATGATGTCTCTAACCTACAGTATGTAGTTCACGTGTTCTTTGTCCTGTCACAGTGGAATCCCGAGAATGCATCTGTCCATGCTGCTTTGCAAACTTTAAAGTTTTTGTTCCATGTTATTTGTTAATGTCCTTGTTTGTGATCCATATGTCATCGCAGGCTGTGAGGATCGGTTTCAGTCTATCACTGTGAAATCGGGAATGTTTAACGCAATGCCTCAATGATCCAACCGATCACCTCTCAGATTACCACCAGCACAGCCAAAACAGTCGTCCGCCAAACCACACAAGAAGAAGCCATGTCAACACTTCTAAAACATTTATGACACCAAAGTACATTTTTTATGCCATGAAAATTTCAACAATAAATGAATTAGTCTGGTCTCTGTGTGTATTTCAGTTAAAATCACGACACCGTGCAACTGTCAATGGTGAAGAAATGGTCTAGTACTCAGATTTGTTAGCCAGGCATGCAAGAAAGCACAATGACTTTAGATCACCAAGTATATCTAGTAATCCACATCACTGTTAAATTATGACTTTCCCAGCAAATTAGAATACTCATATTTACCAGCTAGGTAAACCGATATATATAGGGTCACTAAGTACTTCTATGAAACCACAACACTGATTATAATCAGTGTTAACGATCAAGATTCAGAGTAAATTTTACTACTCGATAATTGCCTCTTGAGACTTCATAATGAGAGCACATTGATCTCAGTGACAGGCAGGATGATGTGTGGCACAGTATGGCGCCAGCTGTCATAGATCAAGTCATGTAGGAACAGTTCTCTGCAGTGAGTACATTACAATAGTCTTTAAAAACAGCAGCACTATGACTCTCTAAATACAATTAACGCTAACCGCTTGCGTGTTCCGAGATTCAGCGGTGAGAACAGGACCCACATTGCAACTTGCAGACGTCTCAGAACTGGAAAGGGTTAAGCTATTCACAACAACTATGCTTCGAGGATGATGGGCAAATTCCCCATGGGTACTCGTGACACCGATTGGAAGACTGCACTCTTGGAAATTCGAAATCCCCCAAGTTCCAGTTCAAAGTTGCACTCGCAGTCCTCCATTATAGGATCGCCTTGGGTAATGATGAGATTGAGCTCGTAGGACTCACTACAAGTACCTCAAGGCGCTCATGAGGTATCTCCAAACACTTGATGAGATAGCACTGTCCAGGTAAGTCCAGGTGTCCCCATGATGATGTAGCAATCTCAAGGTAACTCGAGGGACCTCCAGGCACCGATGCCGCGATGCTCCGGATAGAGACGAGATAGCGTAAGATACAAATGAGAGGTGGTGCTTTCAGCGCTGCCTTTTAGATAATTTCAGGTCAGGCTTTCCAGATAGTTCCAGGCAGAAAAATTGCAGGAGACCTCAGATGTGACAGGTTAAAGTCAATGGTAGAGCTCTTGGGGTTGACAGCTGGTGGCTCAATACTGTCCCAGTTAACTCAAGACAGGTCAGGTGTAACCCCTAGGAAGTTTTCGGTTGGTCTACCCAGGTAATTGAGGATTGTATCAGCAAGCCCGAGCCTCTTCTAAAACAGCCTACCTCGTTATTCACAAGGTGGCATCCCTCAAGGTAAACGGCACCTCATGGCCTCGTTTGGATGTCTTCCGGAAAAGACATTTCCTGTTTCATTCACTCGAAGACTACATTCAAAGGAGTTTCCTATGTATAAAACTGATCCTGCCTAAATGCTCTCAGAAGACACTAAAAACTAAGGAATTGTTTTCTTTTAAGAAATATCTACTCTAAGTAACATCTGCCAATAAAGGTGCTATCTCAGAAGGCCGCCTGGATTACTGGGAAATATCAAAGGTCGCCAACACAGGCAGTATGCATTAATTCAATCTTGGTAAGTTGCTTTTCATTGCCAAATACCATTTTCCCAAAAGCCAATATGATATTTTTTAATAAAGTGGAATGGGGTTGGCCAAGCGAGTCTCCGAAGATGTGGATTACAGTAAGGGTCTTTCCCCGAGAAAAGAGTAGACAGATGTGCTGGATAATGTGAGATGACCACGAGTAAAGCTACTGCGGAACTCTGGAACGAATACGAAACAATCGTGGGTTCAGCTAGCAGTACCACCGTGTGACAGCTATAAAACAATTGTTGGTTAAGCTAGCAGTGGAAGATTGGGATACCTAAGAGATGATTGAGTCAGCTACAAGACTTGAGGGTATTTTAGGTAGTCCTCTACTTAAGATGGAGATGCGTTACGACGACCCCATCATAAGTCAAAAATATCGTACGTCGAAGATGGCCCAGCCTACCCAGGAGTCTTAAAGAATGGTGATAATTTAGCAAAACAGAGCAATTTACAGTACCGTACTGTATAAACTATATACTCTATGTATTTTTTATTACAATACTGTATTGCACAGTAAAATGTAAAGAAAAAAAAACAAGGTCAATTCTTAGCCTACCTATATGAACTTCAATTTAATAAAAAGTTTTTCAGGAAACAATCCTATCTGCATCACACAAGGCGGGAGATGCGTACATCCCGACAGCATTCCAACATACAGTATTGTATCTCGTACGCTGCTGCATTTGCCTGCCGCGCGAAATTTAAAATATTTAACAATTTTGTCCTATCGCAATCGCCATCGTAAGATCGAAATATCGTAAGTCGGACCATCGTAACTCGGGAACTATCTGTAATGGAATGACAGGACATCTGCGAGGATGCTTAGAGTCAAGCTCGCAGTAGAACTGCGGAACACCTGTGAGACCGGTGAAGCCGCTGCAGTTTGGATCTGTAGTACGAGTTGAAATGATGGTACGACGAGAATCAAAACCTTGTTGGCAGCTGCAGGTTAAATCTGCAGTGTGAGCCACAACTTGCATTGCATTGGAGAGCAGAGCTGAAGGGACTACTACAGTGTTGTCGTTAGTGTTAAGTGGCTGCTGAAAAATACGTAATTTTTCTCATTGCAAGTGATTAATTAATTAGTATTGCTCAAGATTGTACATCTGCATGCTGCTAATAAATATTCTTCCATCTATTTTACATAGTATGCCTTCATGAACTTTCCTAGAAATAGACACTCATTTTCCAGTTATGTCCCTCCAACAATTATTCTCTTTTGTTCAAACATCTTGTAATAGATAACATGTAATATTCGTTAATGTTTTGTTTATACTACTTAATCCATCCCTGGATATGAAGCAAACCTCATAAAATAATTATCAAAGCAAAAAACTGCTAAAACCACAGTTGCGCAATTCCCCACTTTAATAAATGAATTCTTTCTGAAGCGAGCTAGATGTAAGTGCACAAGGGGCACAAGGGATGCCATGAAGATTTTTTTAGTGTTTTTGAGTAAAAGTAAAAAGAAATACACAATTGTGCAATTATACAACTGGAAGGAACACACATTAATCTGACTGGATAACAGGGATTGTGGATGTGATTATTGTGGCTCAAATTATCTTAATTTAATAACTATTTAGTTCGGGTTGTAAATAGGGCTGGAATATGGAATAAATAAACGTGCGCTTTTAAGATTTATACGAGTCCCTATATACGTCTGACTCCCTGACAAATGCGGTAATAGATACCTTCTGAGCCAAAATCCCCCTCCCTATAAGTCCATCTCACTGTTGAACTCGGATAACAAACTATTCACCAAAATTATTGCAAACAGATTAGAAAAGGCCACCCTGGCAATCACTGGAGAAGCGCAAACGGGCTTAATTAAAAACACACTCGGCTGACAAGATTAAGACTTTGGTTAACGCCGCAAATTTCGCTACAAAGGACAATCTAATTGCCGACACCCTTACCCTGGATGGAGAAAAAGCTTTTTATAGAATTAACTGGGCCTTCCTAATCCGGATAATGGGCAATTTCGACATTGCCGGTTCCTTTATTGACAAATGAAAACTCTTTTTCTGCCACCCTTCAGGCCACCGTGGTTACAAATTACTTAACATCTCCAAGCTTTTGTCTGAGCAGAGGCACCAGGCAAGGTTGCCCCATTTCCCCACTGTTATTTACTCTAGCCATGGGACCCTTCGCCAAAAGCATTCAGAAAAGCCAATAGGTGTCAGAAATACATAGCGGGACAGTGGAATACAAACTAAATGTATACGCCGACAACAGGGGTGGAGAACGTGTGGCCCGCTGGGCCGTATGAGGCCCGCAAAATCATTTAGTGTGGCCCTGCCAAGGCAACCACAGGCGGGACTCGAAATTCAATAAATCTCGGAGCAAACCTGGAAAAGCAGTTGCGAGTAGCAACATCATCAATACCAGCTAACATCGCACACCTCACCAAAGAGAAGCAGTTACAGCCATCGCATTAGGGGTGAGTTAATTAAATGTTTGACCAAATATAACAGGATAATTTTTAAGTTGATAATTTTGTATGGCCCGCGAATGATTTTTATAAATATCCAAATGGCCCTTGGCAGAAAAAAGGTTCCCCACCCCTGGCCTACAATGTCCTTCCAGCAACCTCGATCCTTGCCATTTTGACTCGAGTAAGGGAATATGGAAATGTGTCAGGATATAAGCCGTGGTGCCCAATGCACATTAAATACCTTTGTTCCAGGTGTTTACCACCTCACTTGTGGCATAGGCAGATATCCCCCTCTCACTTCATAATAGGGCCCACCTGGTAAAGATGATGGTCCGTCCAAAGCCTTTAGACCACCTACGAATGGTCCCTACCCAGATACCGAGAGCCTACTTCAAAACACTCCACTCACGCATTTCCTCTTACATTTGGAACCACAAACTAGCGTGTATACGCTACCATTCCCTTAACCTGTCTAAGAAAGAGAGAGGTCTGGCTCTCCCAGACCTCCTTAAATATCACAACGCAGTCGCGCTTCAGAACGTGAAACATTGGTTCAACCCTTCAAAGAGTGGAACTAGTGAAAAATGGGAAGAAGATTCTGTGAGCTCATGGTCCGTTATAAAGTTTTCCCTCTCCCCAACCAAAGACAGACTTCGGGGGCATTAAACCGGTGTGGACAGTCTCCTCCACCCTAGGGATATGCAAGGACAGACATATCTCCTTCTCCGCTCCCCTACAATGATGATCCCCACTATGGGGAAACCCATGAAAATGAGCAACAGGGGGATCAATTGGCCCAGCTGGAAAGTGACAAGCTTGAAAAAGGTTGGCGACCTTTGGACTAAAGGCGGCAAGATGATCTCCTGTGAGCAAATGCGGGCACATGAAAACATCCCTCAGATATTTTTTTTAGGTACCTACAAATCGCTATCACCAAGTTCCAGATAAGAACTATGACCATTGTGCACATGTCAAAGAAAAAATACACACTGGCAGAAGTGTATCTCCTCATGAATTAATGAGGAGCTCCAGATCTGGCCCAGTATTAGGAAGCTCTGGGAAAAGCTCTTGGACCAGGACATTCTCCAAAACAAGTGGATTCACATCTGGCAGGCTCCGGCTGCAGGCCCTAGGTCACTATCATAGATGCTTATTAAATTAAACTTCCTATACGGGACCTACATGACTCATGAAAGGAGGGTCAAATTCACCGATTCTTCGCAAGACTGTCCTAGATGCCCACTAGGCACGGTTCAGACCTACTCACACGTCACCTTAGTCATAAACTCAAGGTAAAACAATGGGAATATGAGGCTAGATGGTCCCCGAAGCTGCTAAACCCTGCGTGAGTATGCATGCGGTCAGAGGCCATGTGAAAGGGATGGACTCCTGACATATCACTCCTTGGATAGACATGAGGTGGTTACTCCTCCAGGGGATTTACAATAATGACAAACTCACTTGGCACGTGAAGGCTATTTTACTTTTCGGTTCTATTTGGGTACATTCCACCCCTCCCCCTCTCATCTTCTCTAAAAATACAATTTCCCCGAATCGTTGCACCTACGCGAGTTGGGCAGAGAGAGCCCAGCCACCTTTCTCAGTCCCTACCCTGAGGGCACCTGGCCTCGAGTTTGTGGCTCACGAGCTGTCTGTACTCGGCCTCCCCATCGCCTTCACTCTGTATTGGCCTCTTGTTCAATAATAAAACAATTTATTTATGTGCAATTGGCTCAACATAATTAATGTTACTATGTTGTACGGTATGCATGAGAGAGTAAGTAATGGAGTGAAAACTTTGCTGAACACCTGAATATTCGCAGGCTTTATAATAGAGATTTTGTGTATTCAAAACACATTCACGGTACTGTAGTGCTATTCGAAATTTGCGGGGTTGTATATTAAATATCCTCAACCATAGCAAGCTAAAAGAGGCATAGATTGTGAGACTTTGAAAGTTGCCCACTGCCTTTGTCTGCCACACAGTTTACATGCTAGCGCAATTACATTTTTTTAAAAATTACTCGCTGCGTAATTTCCATTCATTTATTTGCACTTTAAAATGTTTACGTTCATCATTAAAGGTAAGTTAAATAACACGATAATACTATACAATATGTATTTATTCATATATACATACAGTTCTGTGTATACGCATTAATCCCCCTAACTACATTTTCCTAAAGCTTTAAGTATTAATATTCGTGAATTAAATTTTCATGCCATTCTCAAGGCACATATCCTTGCGAATATTAAGGGTTTATCGTATATTTAGTAATTGGTAACCAAAGTAATTTTTTGTAGACAAACTGTTTAAAAACCAGAGACAATTTGAAATACTGATGAATGTTGGGCATATACTTCTGAAACTGCAGTTCATGAATAATCGAGAAGTTAATTATAGGTAAAGCATGTGTGGGCCTCTACAAAATGTTTATGGTCAGCGGTAAAAGTTGTGCATGAATAATATTGCTGGATAAGATCAGGATCACACCACATTGTCACAGTAATGAGCAAGGTATCCACATGCCAACATTTGGAACAATATACCTATTTTGCAATTTGGCTGACAAATTTTCAGTTGTCCAATCCAATTTGTAAATATGAACCAACCTTAAAAGATATTAAATTGAACTAATATCTGACTTAACAATGAAAATTAACACACTGATTCGTATAGAAAAAAATGAAGACCCTCACTTTGTTCAATATTAGCAAAAGTACAGTCTTCTACTAAAACACCATTGTTTTGGACTGCAGTGACACTGACATTAAAACATTTTAAAATTGTATTCTTAGTTCTTTCGGTAAAGTCACGTAGGTAAAAAATGAAATTAATAAAAATAAAACAATAAAAAACGTTGTGATTTTTTTATTGTTTTATTTTTATTAATTTCATTTTTTACCTACGTGACTTTACCGAAAGAACTAAGAATATGAATCCTTGCAGTCACAAAAGCTTCAAATCTAGAATTTTTAAATTAAACTATGCTCAACCTTGCTGGGGGTATTAGAGCCATTGAAAGGCAATACCCACCGGCAGCAGTAATGGTGCCGATGCCCCGCTGCCCAGTATAGGTCAGGTCGAGATGTCCAAGCACTTGGGGACTCCCAGGGGAGGGCAGAATGCAGTTTGAGAGGTGATGAGTGTGATCCATGGTGTGATGGCAAGGGGCAGCTGTAAAAATTGTGTCAAATTCAAATGATATTAAAACAAAGCAACAGAAAACCAAAGTTAAATGAGAATAAATAGAAGTTAGCAATGTGCCAGTCAATTTTTTAAAAAGCTTGCGTTTAAAATAAATCACATACACATTTACAGTGTAAATGTGAATTTATGAACGATATTTTAAGTTTTACACTTCACTGATATGAACGGCCTGGGATATTAAAAGGAATTTGATATTCAAACAAGTGTGAAATTATGATTTTTGTTTACGTTTATTTGTGTTTAATTAACAGTCGTTGCATTATGTGTTATATATTGACCATAAGTGTGCATTTATAATTAAGTTTGAAACAGAATATAATCATTCATAAATGGTCATAAATTATAAACATGTAATACTCGTATCATTGATAACTATTACCTTAACATGAAGCGCAATGTTCAAGTCATAGTAATTTGTGTTCATCTTTACAAAAGTAACTTTAAAAAGATAAGTATTATCACTTTGTGACTTTAAGGGGTATCATAATTTTGTTGCAAATTTTCAGGAGCAAAATAATTGTTTGTGTACGTTAACAATATATAAGTACCTTACACAACACAGCTTGGTTCACCTTAAAGTGGCAAGTCACCATTAACCATCTTCTATTCATTTCTTGGTGAATGTCTCCCCACAACTCCACCATCTCTGGTAGTTATTTGATGCTACAATCCATCTTACTGCACATGAGATAAATGCGTTACACTACCGTGCTCTTGTTCACTTTATATTTCACGAGTTCCTGTAGTTCCATAATTGTCTACAACAAGTGGCCTAGGTATATGTACTTGTAGTAACCTACCTGCCATAAGCCAAGGTGTTCTTCTGAGAAAAAAAAAAACTTCCATGGACAGAAGACTTGTACAACTTAATTCATAAACAATTCCCAGGCTTTTAGATGTGTGGAGCCGCAGATATGAAAGCTCCCCTCTCCTCAATACTGCGCATTGATATGATAATTCTGGCAGTTACAGGCCACACCTAACATTGACTTGGTAATTATGACTTTCATGCTGCTGTGTGCCATTGTCTCTCGATGTCTCTCTACATCTGTATATCAGTTGCTGTTTGAGCCGTCATTTTGCCAAGGTTACACAGAGGTTTGTCAACACAGTCACTCCGCGGTGGAGGCCTGATTATTCATTTTCCCTGACATGCGAAGCCCAAAGTGGATCAAACAGTGGCGACTCCAGCAGAAGGGAAAAGATGGCCGAGTCCAGATTCTGGACACAACCACCCCCGCTGGGAGAATGGGTCAGCCTCCTTCATAAAGTAGTGGGCTGTCACCATACGGTGGATGGGGTAATGGGGGACAAGTGATGTCATTGGAACTGGCCAATTCCAGAAGGTGCCTCCTGCTCCGTGGAATATCAGAAAGTTAGGGCTCAGTCGGCAGAACCCAGGAAGGTTAAGGCATGGTGGACCGCGGGGCAGTCTGCAAAACATGGTTCTGGCGAGACCACGTGTGTGGCGATCAGGAACACGCTGTGTTCCATGAAAACATACACCGTTTGAGTTCCAGTGTTGCGATGGTGAGCTCACAAATCAAGCCCAAAGTGAGCGATTAAAGGTTAAACATTCTGCATCATCTTTGTCTATTTATCATGGTTTGTGTGCTGTGTGAATATGGCTGCCGTGTAGCGGTGGTTGTGAATGGTAGCTGTATGCTGTGTGTGTACGATTGAGTAGTGGTGATAGGTAAGTCATTCTATGGGTGACATTGGCTGGAACGAGAAGCCCAAAGTTTAAAAAACCCTCCCTGTTGCCAGCACGGCGTACACAAGGCTGTCCACTCTGGAGTTATCGTAGAGTGCGATTGATATCAACGTCCAATTTTAGACTACGATAGGGCTACCGTCGGGGTTGGCAACACCAAGTAATATGTACCACGAGTAGGGTAGTTCCCTCTCTCAGATAAGACTAAACACAATACATCTCGATAGCAGCACTCACTACACTCGGTGCTTGAACAGGGGAAGAAGAGTGGGAATGAAGACGATTTTCTTTGTTACCTACGAATAGCCTGAGTGGCGGCCATAGCAGGGTACATCTCGTTAAACAGCAGCTTGGAGAAGGTTGCCAGAGAAGATATTACTCGAAATAACCTCAACAAACAGTGACCTCACAGTGTGCAAACAATTGCTCCACACCCACTCAGTAATTAATCCTGGGTAGGCAGAGTCGGGGTGAGGGAAGAGCACCCTGGAATAACCCACCCACATAGATCGATACAACCGCCATCTGTCACTAAGTGGCGTTGACGTCACCACGGAGCTTATGCCAGGCTATATGCACTTTGTAAGGCCATGACAAGTGATGAACGCCCGTTGGCAGGAGGTCACGGGACAGACCCAGGTGTCATGGGTTGACTGAGACGACTGGCCGATGCACCACCTGTGGCGCCTACTGTGCAAAATTGTTGTGTTTTAGCCACCCGGCGCTCCGCTTGTTGTGAGCGTCGCTCCTCTGTCCTTTGTTGTTGCGCTGGAGGGCGACTGCCTCCAACTGTCCATTAGCATCCTTCACTAGCCTCCTCCATAGAGGCCAATATTGACACCGCTGGTACCAGTCATTGGCAAGTCCACTCAGCTCCAAATCCTCTCGTGCCACATTATTCAAACCCTTCTCTAGCCCGTGCCATGCCCGTTTAGCCCCCTCTATCCAGACGAACAAAAGTTGTTTGGGCATGCGGTGGGTGGGCATGCAGGCTACATGACCAAAACAATGCAGTCTTTCCCCCTGGAGGAGCTTACTAATGGGACTGTGTCCAGATCTTTCAAGGATTTGTGAGCTCCTCACACAATCCAGTCTGGTTAAATCCAGGATTTATTGTAGGCAGGCCAGCCTGAATGTTTCTAACCGGGGTAGATGTTCAATTGGGGGGTCCACGTTTCGCAAACATCAAGAAGAGAGTGCATGACCATGGCTGAAAAGACCCAAAGCTTCATGTGGAGTGAGGGACCAGATAGTTTCCACACAGCGTTACACAGCGGATGAAAAGACAATGCCGCTCGACTGATTCAGAGTGAGACCTCTGCTGTCAAACCGGAGCTGGTCATAAGCACACTGCCCAGGTCTGGAAACTTCTCCACTCTCTCCACAACTGCCCTGCCAATAGGGAGTTGAGGGGGTCGAGTATTTTATTATACAAAATACCCAGGCAGGTGCTTAGTTTTGGGAGGTTGATGGTAAGGCCCCACCTCTTAGTAGATCTAGAAACATAAGGATATATACATATTTAAATGCACAGGTAGACTATATACATAGAGTCACACACAGAACCTGACAGGGAGTGTTGGCAAACAGGGGAGAGGGTGAACTGTGTGAGGCAGATGGGGAAGAAAACCCCTGTGTGATGTGGTGAGATGCAGAATGTTTCCCCTGCATGCAATGTGGTATGCCACAGCACTTGGAGGGGAAAGAAGGGCACCCCCAAGTGGTGCTGCTCTGGGGGCGAGCACGGCTCGGGGCCACTTCTCTACCCCCAGCTACCCAGCATGCCTCACTGAAAGGCCTGATGGGGAGTCGGCCGAACCCTCGGGTATGACCTGAGCTGGGGGGGGCTCCCGCTCGTGTTTGGGAGCAGCCATCACCCATCGCCCCCTGACCACATGGCAAGTGGAAAGGGGTATTCCGCAACATATGAGATGGAGATACAGATGAGTCTGAGGCATGCTGAGGGCAGCCCCACCAAGTCAGTGGCCAGGCCTATCGGCCGGGCAGAAAGACGTATTACGCATCCTCAGTGGACTAGCGACAATGGTGTGTGAGGAACGGACGGAAATGGGGGTTATCTCAGGACAACTATCTCATATCTACCACACCAATTCCAATAACTGTAACAGCAGCTGCAGCTATATTCTTTACTTTTTATATTTCTATAAATTCTACATCATCTCCAAAAACAAACTATGTTACTCGTCTCCATATTTGATGATTACTTCAACAATTACAACAACTACCACATTTACACCTGTTTACAACTTCTTTGAACCTATCTACGTGACTTTACCGAAAGACCCAAATAATATGTTTACAACTACTACAGTGAAGATAACTTCAACAAAAAGCTATTACTATAGCTACCATTACTTCGATATCTTGCACTTGTCATTGACATTGTTAATCGCTGTTGAAGATTGTTGTCTTTGCATTGATTGGTTTCTTATACTCTTTGGTTATTTAGGTAATGTCACGTAGGTAGAAAAATCATAGATCATGTTTATGTACTCAGCCTCCGCCCTGCGGAGCTTACGACCTTCGGATATTTGTTTCACAATATTCATGGCTACACCGTATCTACAATGCTAATGGGATTCTCCACAGACCGCCTTGCTTACACCGTGGTTCTGGCCAGGGTGTGGTCTGTAATTCCAGAACAGTTGGGGCTCTTAGTACCGATTGGTCCCGTCGTTGGTGCAGCAAAATCAGATCCCGCGATGTCAATGCTGTCTGCCTTCTTTGCCCACGAAGCTCCTGATTTCTAGTTGTCAACGTGGAGGTCCAGTAAACACTGAGGTATCTCTCAATCACCAGCAATCCATATACATCCTCCTGCTCTATTGGCTTGTATGTATGTTGAACTTCTTTCACACCGTATGTAGCCAACCGTGCTAATCAAAGGCTTGTCCGGCAAAGAGCATAGTCCTTCGAATACCCCTTGATTCTGATACCCACCCCCATCTACCACCTCGCAGAAGGTGCATGTCATCTAAAAATCGAATTCCTGTCACACCTATATGATCTCAACCAGTATCCACCTCCATTAAACTAGCCCCTTAGAATAACAGGTCCTTGAAAAACATAAATTTGGCAGTCCTCATTAGATATTACTCATTATATACGCTTCAATTCCTCCATGTTATCATTTTATGGAATGCGCTCATTCTGTGGGTCGAGGAGGCGGTGTTGCGGTTATTGCCAAGTAAAGTTTTTTGTAACAAGGATGGCATCTCTATTTTACCAACATAAACCATTGTACTTCTCATTTGAATACATCGCACTTCAACTACTTTCAATAGAGCTAAAGTTGTCTGTGGTTTATCATCCTCCTAAGTCAATTTCCAAATTTCTATCAGATTTTTGAGACTTAGTGTCACATATTAGCATGTCCTCTGCATCAGGTATCCGGATCTGCCACGGCTTGTGCAGATGCAGTTTAGGGTAGACCACAAGGTGTTTGTTTATTCATTATTTTGAACTCCATTCAGCTCTCCAAGCTTCATAGGGGTTGAACTCACATTGTTTAAGGTGTAGCCCATTGGTCGTGATGAATTGGAAGGCAACTGTTTTCCTATTTTCGCAGAACTTTCCAGAGGGTTGCAGCATTGCAGTGGATGGGTGGGGGACAGGTGTGACAGCACGGGGAACCAGGTTGTTGGGGTCGACTCGAGGGTTCCAGTGATACACCGCATGGCAGCGCTCAGTTGGACATCAATAAGATGAGTGCGACTACTTCTGGTCCATGCTGGTGGACAGTACTCGACTACAGAGTACACACAAGCCGTCGTTGATGTCCGTAGCACTGGTGCTGATGCTCGCCAGCTTGTGCTTGCCAGTTTCTGGACCAAGTTGATCCTTGTTTTGGTCTTGGCAGCTACCTTGTTCAAGTGGTCATAGAAGGTTAGCGTACAATCCAGCTTCACTCCGAGATAGGTTGGAATGGGGTCGTGCTGCACAGTGTTGCTGCAGAAGGTCACTTTCAGAGTGTGCTTCCCTCGCCTATTATCAAGACGAAATGCAGTGACTGTTGTTTTGTGGGAATTTCTAGAAATATTCCCCCATGGTGTTTAGGTCTTGGATCTCCCTTCACTAGTTAATTCAAGGGCAACAACTTTGATAATATAATATATGACCTGAAAAAAAACTTCCCCAAAGAAATCCTTTACCATCCTCATTTGTGGCTTGTGCAACTACACTTGTTCCACACATAACCCAAATCATAAAATCAATCAATTGTGTCTAAAGTTGTCCCAATTGAACTGAATATGGTCACAGATACCCTGATTCTGAAAAAAAAACCCTCACTTGATTTGAATAATCTAGCAAATCTTCGTCCTATTTAAATCTACCCTTGATTTCTAAGATTCTTAAACTTATCATGGTCAACCATTTAACTAACCTTTTTTTAAAACATAATTTTTATGCTCCACTGCATCTGGTTATTGGGCACATCATTCAACTGAAACTCCTCTTTTATGTGTTCTGAATGATCTTCTTTCTGCCACATGTGATCACTATATTCGAGCGCCTACAAAGCCATGTGGGTGTCTCTGATGCGCTTCTTGATTGCGTCTCTTTCTTATCTTTCCGATCGGCATTTCTTTCTTTCTATAGAAGGTGAGCCTTTTCCACGTAAACCTTTGCACTATGGAGTCCCCAAGGCTCTATTCTTGGTCCTCGACTGCTCCTTACATACCTTCTCACTGCGATATCCGATTGGCTCGCATCTAATTTTCTCGTGATTAATATCAAGAAAATCGATCAATTAAAATTGGTATGATAAACGATTAATTTATTTAACTCTGAATTGATTGTCAAGGAAGTATGCAGTCTTGGTGTCATTTTGGATTCTATGTAAAACTGAATTTCGATTTAAAGCTTTCGTGACTGCAGGAATTCATCTTCTTGGGTTTTTCGGTAAAGTCACGTAGAAGGGGAGTAATAAAATAATAAAAATAATAAAACATAATAAAATAATTCTCACGACGTTTCGGCCACAACGCAAGCAGCCGTCTTCAGGTGAAACCAGGTCTGTCGAGGCGACAGCGTCTGAATGGAACAGTACACGTGCTTGGAGCATATATATAAGCTGGGTTGGGAGGGGGGGGGTGAAGGGGGGGGCGCCTTAACAAAAGAATTTGCATATCAAGAGGTATGTAATTAGTGCTACTTGTGTTCGCGCATTATGCAGGATCAGCAGCATCAAAGGAGCGGATATGGGAAATGCAGGTATGTGAATAGTGCTACTTTGCCCGTGCATGATGCAGGACTAGCAGCATCACAGGGAGGGGGTGGGGGCAGCATTAATAAAGAGATGAAGTGTTAATAGTATGTAGCTGCAGTAACTAAAACCACCACGTAAACAACCAAAGTATAAACTACATAGTATCATAATTATACTAAATATACTCTACAATAAGCTGAGTTACTAACAGTAGGTAATACATTACAATTCTACGTCGTAAAAATTATAATATGCTTCCATCTAAACTTTATTCTCCCACATCGCACGAGTCTACACCGCACTATATACTGCCATAGACAGACCCAAACATTAAATTATATACTGTATTGCTATAACCACCCTATACCTTATCCATTGTAATGTTACACTATGTATTATTATACCCACCCTAATGCATATCACACTGCTGTATATTCACTATACAATTACGATACTATATATTACTTTGTACATTGTATTAAGCATATACATTTTAAAACTATTTGTTATTATACAGTGTGAAAGATACTAAGAGGAAGCAACAACATATGTCTATGCAGCAGAGCAAAGAATCCATTCCCCTGGGAGAATACACTGTATAATAACAAATAGTTTTAAAATGTATATGCTTAATACAATGTACAAAGTAATATATAGTATCGTAATTGTATAGTGAATATACAGCAGTGTGATATGCATTAGGGTGGGTATAATAATACATAGTGTAACATTACAATGGATAAGGTATAGGGTGGTTATAGCAATACAGTATATAATTTAATGTTTGGGTCTGTCTATGGCAGTATATAGTGCGGTGTAGACTCGTGCGATGTGGGAGAATAAAGTTTAGATGGAAGCATATTATAATTTTTACGACGTAGAATTGTAATGTATTACCTACTGTTAGTAACTCAGCTTATTGTAGAGTATATTTAGTATAATTATGATACTATGTAGTTTATACTTTGGTTGTTTACGTGGTGGTTTTAGTTACTGCAGCTACATACTATTAACACTTCATCCTTTATTAATGCTGCCCCCACCCCCTCCCTGTGATGCTGCTAGTCCTGCATCATGCACGGGCAAAGTAGCACTATTCACATACCTGCATTTCCCATATCCGCTCCTTTGATGCTGCTGATCCTGCATAATGCGCGAACACAAGTAGCACTAATTACATACCTCTTGATATGCAAATTCTTTTGTTAAGGCGCCCCCCCCTTCACCCCCCCCCTCCCAACCCAGCTTATATATATGCTCCAAGCACGTGTACTGTTCCATTCAGACGCTGTCGCCTCGACAGACCTGGTTTCACCTGAAGACGGCTGCTTGCGTTGTGGCCGAAACGTCGTGAGAATTATTTTATTATGTTTTATTATTTTTATTATTTTATTACTCCCCTTCTACGTGACTTTACCGAAAAACCCAAGAATATGTAAAACTGCTTCTTTCATACTCCATAGAATATCCCGGGTTCATAGCTAATTCACTCAAGCTGTTTCTGAAAGACTAATTCATACCTTCGTAACCTCCAGGCTGGATTAGTGCAATTATATTTTATATAGTCTTCCAAAGTCTCGTATTCAACAGATTCAGCAGGTCCAAAATGCTGCTGCAAGGGTGCTGACTCGCACTAGGAAATGTGAACATTTCACCCCCATTATATTCCCTTCATTGCACTGATGGTGTACAACATTTTGAATGGACTTGCCCTGGCCTATATATATATCCCCTCATTGCCAGATCGAGTGCCAAACAGCAACACCTCCGATGTTCCTGTATGGAGTTGCTCATTCAGCCTAAAATTAAATGCAAGACATTGGGTGGGCGTGCATTCACATCTGCAGTTCCCATGGTGTGAAATGCACTCCCGCTCCACATGTCAACTTTAAGTCTTTTCCACTATTTAAGTCCCATTAAAAAACCCTTTTGAATGACTGTGGCCTTTCATTGAATTTAGTTAATCTTGGTTTGGGTGTGCAATTTTTTTTGCGAACAGAAATATAGAAATGTATATTTGCTGTTGTCTTGTACAATATTGTGAGATGCAGTTTCGCATGAACGACACTATATGAAATATAATTATTATTTGAACGAGTACGCTTAACTCTTATGGTGTTTGTTGGTGAACTTGATCTCCTCATACCTTCATTTACTTCGTTTCATTTGGCAACCCGAGGTGGTAAACCTTGGTCCAAGATTTACAGGGGCAGGAGTCGTTAAGCAGGATTTTGGCCAACATATAATACGTGGTGATCCTCGGTTATGGTTTTGCAAATATTTTATCCAACATAATTTAAATAATTACCATATAAAGAATTATATTCATTGCCTTGCGCTCTCAACAGCGCTTTCTGTGACTCATAATATCCTGTGACTCTTGGTTGTGCTGCGATTACTGTGTATGAATCGAATCTGCATATTCACCATTGCTTTCTTTCATTTCTCTCTGAACTGTGTTTTCAGATGACTATGAGTGAAGTATTTAGCCAAAGTGAGCATTCCTATTCACAAACACATTTATTTATGAAGTTCAATTTAATTGGAAGAGACTAATATTTGAATAAATGTTAAGAGTTTCTGGCAAATTTCTTGACAGGCCTCGGTCAGCAACATGACTGCGATTGACTTTGTTTTAGTTCGTGCTCAGGCATATTGCGGTCGAGGCATTTGAGTGTTTTGTTTTAGCTACTCTGATAGCCAATGCCAACCCTCGTAGTCTTCTGCTGCATTCTGGAGTTTTAAAACCTCCAATAATTATTGTATATAATGTTTCGTATCAAATGTGCATGACTTTATTTTTGTGCATTTTAAGCCAACATTGAGGTTGTTTTATGTCTGACACGAAATAAAATATTCGCACAACACGCACAGAAGCATGATGCAGGCATGGACCACTCTATGATAACAAGTTGTCTTGTAAGCGCAATAAACCTGTCATTGAGCAAGTAAATGGTGGACAAAAACCCCTTTCACTCAAGCAAAGAGTTTTTTTTTACCTTATTTTTGCGCTAAATGGCATGAAACTCATGGTGTGACATACAAAATAACACCCATTCATACATAATTATACATGTAAACCTTTATGGTCATGCAACAAAAAGTCTATTGTCCACTATAATGACTAACTTTGACGTTATCATTTAACGATCATTTTGATTTAGTGTTGATTTTATAATGCACACTTATGTGTGGTACATTTTTTAGTACATCACAAACTATTGCACCAGAATTCAAGCCATTAAATAGCCCCACATTGACTACCGAATACTTTTTGAAAGAGGCTGTGATCATGACCCTGATATTGGAGCATGGAAGTATGAATAAGAGGTGGTAGAATGGCAGTCGAGGAGAACTCACATTGCACGGACTGTTGGCTGTCAAGTGGAATCATGACGTTGGACCTCATAGACCGGCGGGACGAAAGTGTGGCACAGTCCTCTCCCTCATGCACTGCAGCACACAAAACATGCCACTCCAGATTAACCAGCATTCAGCCATCCAAGTCAATGTGTGCAGGTCAGTGAAAATTCACATTATACACATGTTTAATTTTATATACATGGAAGGATATGTGTACAGTAAAACATTGGATTGCGAGCATAATTCGTTCCGGAAACGTGTTTGTAATCCAAAGCACTCGTATATCAGTTGTGATCACGTGACGCTCGGCAGACAAAGCGTATACACGTACTACTCATATTGCAAGACCGCGCTCGTTTATCAATATTTACTTAAAATGTTTGCTCGTCTTGCAAAACACTCGCAGACCAAGTTACTCGCAATCCAAGGTTTTACTGTATTCTCATCATCATCACAATCCATGGGCAGATAGCCCCCTAGGTGTCCAAGGCACATTTTGTTATTTCTTTCCACTTTCCTCCAGGGCTTTTGCCAATATGCTCAAGTAGTGCCACATCGCTATGGTACCTGATGTCCTCAAGACATTCTCTGTTAGGCTTCCTCTCTTTCCCGTTCCTTCCATTTTCTAAACAACACTTTTAATTGTCATGCTATTGTTGTCCGTCCTACATATGTGTCCAAATACTGTAGTTGCAGTTTCCTTCTCATTGCTGCCTGCATCAGGTCTTCTATGTGCAAACGTTGTTCTTACTTCTACGTTGGTCACTCTTTTGGGTCCAGTTTGGATGCAGTATCCTGTAGCAATACATTTCAAATGCCAATATCTTATCTCTGTCAGTCTTTTTTAAATGTCCAAGTCTCACAGGCATACACAGCTGTACTGAACACGCATGTTATGAAGATGTTCAGTCTGGCCTTATAGCTGATTTGTTTGCTATTCCAGATGTTGTTGAATCCTGCCATTACTCCTTTTGTCTTTGCAAATCCTCGCTCTTATGTCTTACGTGCAGTCGTCCCATGTCAGGAGACTTCCCAAGATATAAAATTTCTTCACATTCACAATTTTGCTGATTTCTATGACTCCTCCTTTCTCAACGTCCTCCCTTCCAAACACCGTCTTTGTATTTTCCATGTTAATCCTCAGTCCGCATATTTTCCTGCCTTATTCAGCGTATGCATACTTTCCTGCAGTACTACGCAGCTTTCTTCCATCAGATTTACGTCGTCTGCAAACGTCAGGTTATTTATTCGTTCTCCTTGCACAGATATTTATGTGCCTTTGTCCTGAATGGCATCAATTACTCTTAGTAAGTATGTGACGAAGTTGTTTGGTGATAGTGAATCTCAGTCTCATACCGATTGTTGTTGCAAACCATTCTCCTATTTCCTGTCAAAGCTTTGTTTCTGACTTTGACATTTCACCTATATCCTGCAGAATATGCATCAGTCATTTCCCACCATTATCTCCCTAGTGGTGATGTTATTATATCACCGCAGGTACTCATTTGAGGCTATGTGAGGCCCAGGACAAGTTCAGATAATAGTCACTGGTGTTGCTATCACAGCACCACCGCTATACACATCATATACACATACACACAGATACAGACCCTCTGTCTATTTGTCCAATGATCTCTCTCTGTGTTTTCTATCACTGTTTTTCTCCCGAAATGTGTCTGTGTTTGTGCTTTTCACTACCTATATGGAATGGATGATGTCAGCCTTCACGCGACCCACTCTGTTAAGTGAGAAATCATGACGGATGCGATGACTGCGGCGACCGAACATCGATCATCCATTTCCCAGTCTCCAGAGCAACAACACAAGTCATGCCAATGGCCTTCTTCAGGCCAAACAACATGCCAGATAACTTTGATGTACTGTGGCTCCAAGAAACCCACGTCTTGGATGTCCTACATGCCAGTACTCTACCACATCCATGGATACCTCACGACGAGCCATTACCACCCGAAATATCGCTTGGCCATATACGTCAAGAACACCATCACAAATTTCTACGCCTTCCCACCAAACTTAAAAAGCCACCAGCATCAAGATAGGGGAACTTAACATCAACAACGTGTTTAAAGCCCCTAATTTAAAATGGCCAAAACCAGCACTCCCAAGTGCTTAAATCCCAGCCCTATACAATTGTGTCTTTAACAGACACCATACTGTGTGGGGCTATGCAGTAGATCAGGTCGATGGCGAAGACCTCATTGACTGGATGTTCGCCGAAGATATGCACCTTGCTTTCGATCCCAACCAGCAAGCAACTTTCCACTCTGCTTGCTGACAAAGCGACTCCAAACTCGATCTCACCATCGTTTTTAAAGATCGAAATGGAAGCATACTTCAAGCATCCCTCAAAATACTCCCAAACTTCCCCAAAAGTCAACATAGGCCCGTCAACACCCACATGCCATTTAAATCCCTGTGATTCTGTCAAAACGATTACCAAGGTGCAACCTGACCAAAGCTGACCAGGACCACTATAAGGAGGCTGTAGAAAGAGTGGAGAGTCGAATTCCCATGACGGCGGAATGTTATCACCTTTTTGTTGGCCTCCTCACAGCAGCTGCCAAGAAGAGCATTCCCTGAGGCTTCCAGAAAGAATACACTCCCTGCTGGACAAAAGAGACCCAGGACCTTCTCCAACAGTATAACCAGTTGGGCAGCCCACAGGTTGGAAAGGCCCTGCTAGTCTTTAGAATCAGCCAGACGTTAGAGGTGGATGAGTGTGTTCAAGGCCTGGACTTGGTGCCTAGGCCCTACTACAACATCGGAATGCTGCTAACCCAACAGAATACCAGACTGCAAGAGTCCTGCCTAACTCTATAGCCTTCAAACTAGTGGAGAACACAAAAGAACGGCTCAACAAAAAAACATCAAGTGAGTGATCCATCGCCAATTACACCAGACATTGGCCTGAATTTCTTCACAAGACCCCATCACCATCAGCACAGAGGAAAGGAGGGAAGGTCTTGCGCTACTTGAAGAAAGGCAAGGCTGCTGGATGATATGGCATCCCCCGAGAATTCCCCCATCACTTAGGCCTTAGGGAACTCCAATGGTTGGCAAACCTCGACACCATATGCATCCCAAAAGAATGGTGGGAGGCAATATTCATTGCAATACCCAAACCGGGCAAGCCAACTACAACCCGGGAAGCGATAGGCCGATATCACTGCTGTGCACATCCGATAAACTCGTGATATCCATTATCCTCCAGAGAGTCAGCCCCCTTGTCAAGTCAGTGAACACTAAATAACGAGCAGGATCCCGGCCTCTATGCAGCTGCTGTAACCAGGTTTTAGTCCTTACGATGCACATCGAGATCAGATTCCATAAGAATCCAAGACCGGTGTGGCCTTGTCATCAGCCTATGACATAGTCTAAATCAAGGGCGTGATGGTGAAGCTCGCAAGGACTATTCGTTGCCTCAAAACAATACACCTGATACGTATGATGCAGAGCAATAGACAACTGTTTATATGGGCGATAAAGCCAGCTCACCCCGGTGCCTCAACAATGGATTGCCACAATGTTTAGTACTCACGCCAATGCTCTTCAATATCTACATGAGCGACATGCCGCCAACTGGGTCACCCCAACTTGAATATGTGGATGACCTTGGCCTGGCAATGCAAGCATCCACTTTCAACAACATCGGATCTACTCCAAACAAAAACCTAAACACTATGGGGGAAGATTTCTAGAAATGGAGGCTGAAGCCAAATACCCAGAAAGCAACAATCATTGCATTTTGTCTGAAAGTCACCTTCTGTGGCAACGTTGTGCAACACGACTCCGCTCCAACCTATTTCGGAGTGAAGCTGGACCGTATGTTAACCTTCTACAACCACCTGAAGAAGGTAGTCGTCAAGACCAAAACAAGGGTCAACCTGGTCCATAAACTGGAAAGCACAAGCTGGGGAGCATCTGCACTAGTGCTACGGACATCAATGATGGCTCGTGTCTACTCTGGAGCCGAGTACTGTGCACCAGTATGGACCAGAAGTAGTCACACTCAACGTATTGATATCCAACTGAGCACTGCAATGTCGTGTATCACTAGAACCCTCAGGTCGACCCCAATAACCTGAATGCCCATGCTGTCACACATCTCTCCCCCATCCATCCGCCGCAACACTGCAACCCTCCATGAGTCCTGCGGATTGAGGAAAACAGTCGCTTTCCCATTCATCAGAACCTCAATAACATCCCTCGTTATTGCTTGAAGTTAAGCAAGCCCTTTCGGACCCATGCACTTAATCTTCAACCATGCGAGTTCAACCCCAATGAGGCTTGGAGAGCTGATTGGAGTTCAAAAGAACTCACATACACCTTGTGAAAGACCCAATGTCAAAGATCCCTGGTTTTGATCTTCCACGAAAATCATGGTCCACCCTAAACTGCATCTGCTCAAACCATGGCAGATGCGGATACCTGATGCACAAATGGAAAATTTAAATCTCTCCAGTGTGCGATTGTGGCCATACAGAACAGACCATACAACATATGATGCAATTCCCGATCCACAAATATGAAGGAGACATCACAGCGGTACACACTGCTGCTACTGATGCAGTTGTCCGGCTTACCACCTGAATGTGAAATTGTCGTTGTTGCTTTGCATCTACATCAGCCATACGAAAGCTGAGCAATACCAATGTCTCTATTTCTGTCTGCGTATGTGATGGCATGTGCTCATGGGTGTTGGAATGGTTTGGACCCCCTCCTTCAACCATTGATGCTGCTCCCCCGACAGCACTCTTCCTCACCTCCATACCTCCCATCCCCCTCCCTACTCTGGGTGCCACAAGGTAATGAAACTACCATGGCTATCAGTGCTGTGAATTAAAAACAGTATTATCCAGCTTCACATTTTTTTAAGATTTCTACCTGGCTAGACTTGAATAGTGAAAACACCACCATAAATCAGCCTGCCCAGACTCAAAGTGGATAATCAGTGTATCTCTACTAGACATCACGTCATACACTTTCAAATGCACTTCCAACTCTTGTAGCATATTCACCATAAATGTAACCAAAGTCATTTCTGGGTGCAAGTACTTATCTCACCAATGTAAGAGTTGCGTCTTGTAAGGCTGTCAATGGTACAGGGCTCGATGGTGTGTATTTCCTGTGAGTGGCGTGACACAGGGGTTTCTGTGACTCCAGACTCGGCGCCTGAAGCGGACTTCACCAGAGTTCTCATCTCCAAACGCTCATGGTGTATCCACAGGTCCGGTGGACTCAAGTCCAGTGCGTGGCTTTTTCTCTTGGAGCTGCAGGCTGCCGCGCGCTTCCTGCCATGTAGAATTGTTTTCAACAAACACAAACATGCATGTAGACACACAACTTCTCCACATAATCATATTAGGTGGGGGGGGGGGATGAAAAAGGCACTAAGTTCTAGTAATCAAAGTTGGATTTTGTCTCTTGTAGCAGGTTTAGGAAATTCATTTAATAATTATTTAAGGATTTTGGGATGGAACTCCCAAGCATTTAATTTCTTACCCTTTCATTCAAAGGGTCATGAATAGGGGTGTGGGGATGGGAAATATGGTGAACATTCAACTTTTGTCCAGAAAACTCTCCAAAGATGTGAATAGTGTCATAATCAATTTATACCAGATAAGATTAATATTTCACCTCTGTCAATATATATTTCATGAAATATATAGTCCTGTGATACACCAACAATATGCTGAATATCTCTAATAGCCTCTGCCAAAGGCTCAATAACATTTCCAAACAATAAAGGAGAGATCGGGCAGTTCCACCGGAGCATCGTTGCCCATTCACGACTTGTTGCTGTCGGTGAGCGATATAGGAGTTTGCGTATTATGATTAAAACATAACAAAGCCTGAATGTATGCCTCATTGCAAAAAGAAAGAGCCATTCCACCCTGTCAACACTCTCTCTTCTTAATCCAGCATAATCGCATATGCAGCGTTTTTGGAGTGTTGAGAGACGGCAATAGCGTAAACGTAGGATCTACTGTTATCCTCTGTTGTCCTCCTCTGCATAAAACCTGTTTGGTCAAGAGTACAAAGGGAAGGTTAAACCCTCTCCAGCCTAGAGGTGAGCACCTTTGCTAATATGTTATAGTCTGTGTTAAGCAAGGAGATGGGTCACCTTGGTTCCTGGACAAATCGTGCTTGTGTATAAGGGAATTTGTAGATTCTGTTATTGAGGGGGAAAGTGTTCCCAAGGCAAATGAACTGTTGCAAGTGCCGAGTAGGAAGGGTTTAACAGTGGAGTCCAAGGTTTTGTGAAACTCTGTGGGTAACCTGTCAAGACCCAGAACTTTATGGGTGGAAGTGGCATTGACCACATTCTGAATCTCTCATAGAGTGATCAGTGCTGCTAGCAATTCACATAAACTCCGAGGCACAGCAGAGAGATCCAGAGACGTGGGTACGGTCTAATTTACATATTGTTCCATCAATGTAAGCAATTGAGTGTACAGTGGGGCATTCTGTGGTCTTTGTGATGGTGGCGTATTCCCTTTAAAAGGGGGAAAGAATAAAATTACAGTAACCCCCAATAATCTTAATCTATATATATAAAAGGGAAATTTGTGAATGTGTCTGTTCAAAATATTTAGCGTACTTCCCGACATGCAACAAACTTGAAATTTGCCATGTGGGTACTTTCCAGACTGTACACCATGCAAAAATTATAAAAACGACTTTTGAGCTGTGACGTCACATCATCTTCCAAGAATGTACAGGAGGCTTTTGCCGGGGAGTCTGTCATTGATTGTCGTTTTCGTTAACCGCATTTTTTGTATTTCATGGCCATATTCTGTCTTGAACATAATATGAAGGTGTCCCTCAAACATGGCACGAAGAAAAGCCTTAGGTGCAGACTTTAGTTGAGTGATAGCACTAATAGTATGGTTTGACTATTAAGCTCTGAAAAAAAGGATTAAAATATTATAATCCCATAAAACAATTAGTGAGGGTCATAACAAAAAATTAGGGTCAAGAGAACACGAGCCCAGGGAGTTGCCCAACCAACAGCCGCATGATTGTTTTTTCACTAAATTGTATATGATTATTAAATATTATGAATTATTATATTTGTTTACATTTTAATTATTAAGCAAAGGTGATCTCTATATTCAAATTACATCATTCAATTAAACTTTTGGCAGGAAACGCATGGAGGTAATATCATGGAAGTGACATTACTTCCTAGGACATATTTTCATATCAATCCAAAAACATATTTCGGGTTTCAAATGTTGTACTGACGCCATATATTCTCAGATGAATCCAAAAACCAAGAACACATGCCTACTACATACAATTTTAAAAGGCTAATTATCAAAGACTATTATTATTTTCCCTTTGAAGAGATGTGATGTATTTTTGACGAGACTGATGAAATAAACTTCAGAAGTGAAATTAGCAAAAAAACTGGAAAAGATAACATTCTTTTTTTATGTTTGAAGAATACAATTTAATGTGTATGTTAATGAATGTACACGTGCTTGTGCAAACATGTGTGCATCGTAATCTTTAAGTGCTGTAACCACCACTTTTTTACATTTTGCAGACTCCAATGCGTCATTTTATGAGTGGATATTAGCTTCCAGGATGTTGGCTAGGACTGCTAGCAAAGCAATCTCAGTTTGTTTCAATGTGTCTGTGATAGTTCTCATGGTGGTACAATTAAGGCCTGTCCGCCAGGCTGGTGTGGGCATAGTTCAGTATTCACCACCAAAGTAGCAAAAACCAAGTTCTGTGTTGCACAGCGTTTGTGCATTGGCTCTACAGGCGAGCCCAATGCGTTTATTTAGGAGACATTTGCTGCTTTTGACATTCTAAACTAACTTTGGAGGTGGTATTTGTGAGTGAGTAATGTAGGGTGACCCCAAATTTGCATTTTGTGGTAAATGCTGACTATTAAGAAATATGTTGAGCTCATGTTGCATCTAAGCATGATGTGAATGAAAGTTGATAGTTTTTTATGTGCTGTATTGCAACCTCCACGTTTTGCAGCAATCACCTATGTTATTCATATCCATGCTCAATATATATATTTAATAATCTGTAAGTCCTTTATGGCTAGGAAGATATCATCAACAACAACAGCTATGATCAATTCACTGTTTGAAGAAAGCCTCGACTTGTCATGCTCTCATGAAGCATTATTCCATCCATATTGAGATTGTTAATAACTGGAATAAAGTTGGTGCCAGAAATAAACCTTTATATTAAGTGTAAAATGTTAAACCCTGTTTTTCTCATATCAACCTTTAAAAATGTAGTGTTACTCACTAGACCTGCGACTCCAGGGTTCCGTCCATAATTACAAGTTGGTAAAATGTGTTAACTACAGTTACTCTTATATGCAGCTTTTGGAAAAGCAGCTTACATTGAATGGACGAATAAACGTATCAGTGGTGTTAATATTAATGCTTAATGTAGACCAGAGGGATGGCGTGTTCCTAATAAATGTGCCAATTGGTGTCTGAATTTGGAGTATAGGACCCGTACTTGTGCTCAGCAGCCATGCGACGATTGCAGATGATGGCCACAAGGACAATGACGATGATGGTGATGACTCCAACACATACAATAATCACCACGAGTGTGGTGTTGTCCACAGTTGAAGGCCGGCTCCCATTAATCTGACCTGCACCCACAGCACACAGTGAGATGAAAACCATTTGCTTTCTTCTTTAAAAACAACCTTGAACAAAAGGGCATACCAAATTTACCCAGACAAATGGTTTCCTATTGTCAGTAAAATTCTTAAAGTGAACATTTTTATTTGCTCCTTCATCTAACCGGTATAGCATTCTGTACATTCAAGCATGTTGTCGTACATTAGTTTAAAACAGGAAAGTGTGATAATGATAGAGATTTAAATATTTTGGGGCCAAAACTATATTTTATATTCTTTAATACAGCAAACAGATGCTAGAATAAAACCCATGTATAATGAAAAACAACATCATATATTGCAGTATTTAAGCACATTATATACAAGGGAATGCAGAGCATGTTGGAGGAGTTACATGAGGTAATGAAAGCTGTTTGGAATACTGCTGAGCTTCCACAGGACTAGGAGGAGGCAATCATCATTAGCCTGCATGAGAATGATAAGAGAAGAGAGGCACAAACACACATGGATGCATACACATACATATGGAATGCAGTAGAGGATGGAGCCTACATAGGCAGTGATAATGCCTGTTTGGAGGAGGCAAATTACATACATCACTGCTCACGAATGATGGTAGACTAACATTTTAAAGTGATCAACAATAATTATATTATTACATTTTAGTCTGAACCCTCACTGGTGATTGGAATTTGTTTTTCCTAATCCTACCCCATGCCATGGCAAAAGCACTGTCATATCATAATAATAGCAATAGCTAACGAGCATGCTTATATTACATGGTTGTTACATGGGGCGATATTAATTGCGAAATTTTTACATTGTTTCATCATGCATTCCCTGCAAATAAAACAGCTGCATGTAGGAGGAACAAACACCGCAGACAATATTTAATTCGTAAACGCATTCATGCATTTTCAAGACAGATACAATCTTAAGCACAATTTAGTTGAAATAGTGACTGGAATTAGGAAGGTTGAAAATTATTATCCAGTGTGACAAGCCAGCAATGCACAGAAGTGTAACATTTATGGGAAAGTTATTGCAAAATAGATCACAGTAAAATGTATAATATTGGAACTTGGATGTTCAAAAAGAACAATTCATAATTTTGAGAAAATTATGTGAATTTTAGAATGGTAAAATATATTCACATTTTCAACATTACAAATTTTAATTTCATTATAAATAACACATTGCAAAGCTTGCATCCAGTAAATAATGGCCTTGAGAGAGAAAATATTTTTCTTTAATTGTCTTGTATTAATTTTGAGAATTTTTTTGTGAAATGTCTTACCTCTGCAAATAGAAACCAACTGTACCTTTATGCCGATTATATTGTTATGATGATGAGATGTACGCTTCAATGTAAATTACAGATTTAAACAGACTAGACCTGCTCATCCACTATGCAATACCTTTTGATCTCAACTGTAACAGAAATGTTTTACTCCACTGTAATCAATATACTGTAACGAGACTCATTTTAAAAATAATATACTCTTAAGGGTGTTCATTGATTATCTACCAGCACAGGTCACTGATCTACTAACTCCATAATAAGCTCCTTAAAACTTTAGACAGATGTAAATTCAAATCAATACAGCAACATAACAAAAATTGCACGTTTCAATCATCCATGCATTCTTGCAATTCTTGACTTCTGTAATCTGTGAGATCGTAGACCCTGAAATCTGCGAAAAAATTGCCGATTTATGGATCTTTTTTATTAGCGGCAAAATCCTCCTAGTCCCAGTACATTGCGTAATTGACTTCCTCAGATTAGTATGCTTTATTATAATGTAATCCTAAATTAATTATTTTACTAGAATGCATTACAATCTATCTATATAAAAGTAAAAAATTGTGGCGGGGTTTGTGGGTTTGTGTGTGGTCACGTGCTTGGCTCTCCAACCGTGGGGTTTACAAAAAATAAGTAGCCAGGCACCACGCCGTAAGCCCCGCCGTGAGCAAGTGCTATTCCTTTTTTACATCAGTCAACATTCAATAAGTTTAAAAAGCGATTTAGTGCGATTTCTGTGCGCTTATTTTTTTTATGACGCGTGCACGACCATACCAACTCACGCGCCTTTGGTGCGTGAGTTGGTATGGATGGCCCATGCCAAGTCGCACGCCTTCAGTGGGAGTGAAGGGGACATTTTATTTAGCGTTAAAAATCCTATCAAAATACACTAAATTCTCGGGTTAATTCTTCACTGTCTCATGTCTCCCCCTCCCCGATGCGTGCAGTTATTACTACTATACAGTCGGTACATGCTACCACTATAGGCCGTCAATATAGGCGAGGCCGGAGGCTCTGCACGGGACTAGGCCTCACCACGCCACTAACAGGTGAGTACTTTGTGCTATAGAGTCAATAAATACTGCTACAGAGTCATCATGTACTACTGTAGTGATAGCAGGTACCATCACAGTCGGCATGCACTGATGTAATGATAGCAAATACCACCACAGTCAGTATGCACTGATGTAATCATAGCAGGTACCACCACAGTCAGTACGCACTGGTGTTAGATTTTTAAGAGTAGTTTTGAAATATTTTAAGATCAGGGCAACGCCGAGTACTTCCCGCTAGTGTTTTATAAGTGCTGATCATTGCAAAGAGGCTGTCGGTTTCTTTGCAATAAGAACTCAACCATCTATTTATTTGAAAAGTTTCAAAATAGGCTAGCAGCTTCTTTGCAATTTAAGCACAAATGATTGCACTACTAGCTTCTACAAGCTATATTTGAGATTGCAGGTTGTTGAGACTACATCTGTACTTTTGAAATTAAGCTAATTTAATCACCAATTCTGGAACTCATACAGTCACCAGAGCCTCGCATAGCGCAGTCAGTACTTGCTGACCATTGCACCGCCACTCTATCCAGTATAGTATCAGTCAAGAAAGATGTCTCATCTAACTTGCTTCCTGAAAAATTGAGTGTTAGAATGGTCAATACCAGTAAAGATGTTGCCTTTTAACCAAATGCTACTGGATATTGGTGGTGAGATGTTAACTATCTTGCCTAGTAAATAGGTCATGATTTTGATCGTGACCCTAACGGCTGTATGTTCCCCCGATGGTCGTGTGGATATTTCTCCAGGTCCTCTGATTTTTCTCTCCACATTTAGAATCAACTTGCGTTTAGAGTATTTGGCTACTATACATTTCTACATGATAAGCAACTTCGCTGAGCTATCATCTGTGGCCAGGTCACTGCTGAAGAGCTATATAGCTCAGTGGGCCTTACCTGGTAAAATAAGTTTAGTTTGTAAAAAAACAACCAATACATTCACATTGCCAACACACCATCGGATTATTTGCAATGCTTACACAAATAACTTCACGTTTAATTTGGAAACTAGGAACGCACGCAGTGAAAATTTAATATATTGTGATGAAATACAATACCGTACGTGCATCGCGATTACCACCGAAAGCCTGGACTCAACAATGTGGAGGAGTCAATCATGGTGGATTTGCTTGAGTGCCATTGTGAGGGCCTGTCAAATGAGAATCTGATGCAGCTGGAACCACGAGCTGAATAAAAGGCCGAGGAAATGATACCACCAAGGATATTAACTTCACAGATATTTTCATAGGCTTTTATTAATGTCGAAGCAAGAATGGATATCTTCAGAGGATGATCCAAACAGAGAACAAAAGCTCTGAGTAGGGCGGTTGGCTACGTACGGTTGGCTATGTACGTACAGTGCAAAATAAATTAAACATACATACATAACAGGACATTAACCAGTGGCATTCACTGGTAGAATGATCTGTACCAGCAGAAAAATAAAAATTATGTCAAGCTGTATTTATAAAAAAATTAAAGTTCTGCAATAAATCCTGAAGGTCCACAGAAGAGAGCACGCTTTGGTTGGTGAACATTCCTGTATCTCCAGCTTCATTGTCAAATGAAGAAGCATTGCACCCTCGTCTGCATAACTCCACCACTGCTCACCCAAAAAGGCCTCCATCAGCAAGCACATGTGTAGAGGAGTTGTCATGAGCGCTGTAAGAAGACACCTTCGAGAACAGGGGCGGGTCTGAGTGAAGGGGAGGAGCCACCCAAGGGGTACTTAATGGGGACCCCCGTGACGAAGGCGGGGTTGTTGTGGGAGCCAGGAGTGTGGATCGGCTGAAGGAGGTCTCTCCCGCTCGTGACCGGACGGTGTTAGCTGAACCCCTGTCCGGAGTCGACGAGTGGGAAAGCCGAAGAGATAGCCAAGAGTAGGGCTCCAAGAAGTCTGTGAGAATCGGCTGAGAGTGAGAGGGGTTCTTCTCTCCTCGGCCGGGTGGTGTTGGATGAACCCCCGTCCCGGCCCGAGTGAGAGAGACCAAGGGATAGCCGAGGTTAGGACGAGTAGAGCTTGGGGGTCCACGGGAAGGACCGAGCATAGAGAGAACACCTACCCCTGGTGTGAGCCGAGTGTTTAACTCGTGTTAGTAAACGGCGAAAGCCCTTACAAGAAGTTACGTCTCCACGTGGTTCTACGACGCAACACGTACTGTTTTACACTTCATGACATTTAGTCACACTTTTTTAGATGCTAGTGGTTGGGAGAAAATGTGTAGAGTTCTACGCGGAATCCATTTCGGCCTGCTGCTTTTCTGCTGAGGATGATGCTAGAGCGTCATTAAGTTCATGTAGGTCAATGGGTATCTCTAGCTCTTCTACCACACGTGAGTTCAACTTATTAAGGGATATTTTACTGAAATAAGTGTCTTATTTTCTTGCTTGTAGGGGAGTCCGATGAATATAGGGCCTTGTAGAAGTCTTTGAAGTGGAAATGTATTTCTTTTACCTTTGTGAGGGGCAGCCCTTCTTTATGGATATAGGCTATGTAGGTACAGTTCCGCCTGGATATGACCATTCTCGCTAGGATCTTCCCCGTAGAGGGAGAGGAGTCAGGGAAGGGGAGTATAGCCTTCATAAATAGCAGGGTGGTTTGATCATTAAAGATTTTTTCCAACTCTAGTTTAATAGAATGAATTTCACTCATGGTGATTTGGAATTGTGTGACCTTATAGCTGTCATGTAGGGAGTTAAGATTATTTTCCAATGTGTGCTGCTTGGCTTTAATATTCTTGAGCCAATGTGCTCCTTTTTCGATTAAAGGACCTCTTAGAAAGGCTTTAATGGCATTCTATATCACCAAGGGGGATACTGGGGGATTCAATGCTGAGTTGACTGTCAACAATTATTTAATTTCTTTCCCTATTTCCTAAATTGTCTGCTTTTGTAGCCTCTTGTCAAGGGACCAAAAGTTGTGTGAGACTCCTCTGGGTTTAAAAGAAATTGACTTTACCGAAAGAACCAAGAAGATGAACACCAGGGCATGGTCAAAGATTTGTAAGCCTCATATTTTTGTCTTAGTGATTTATGGGAGGATAGGTTTAGAAACCTGGAAGAGATGTATTCTGGAGAGTATTGTGTGCTTTAGAGATATGAGTGGTCCTTTTCTGAAGAGTTCAGGAGTCCTCCATGGGTCCACTAGCTGAATGTAGGAAATTATTTCTCAAAGAAAATTCCTTTGGAGTGTGAAGGGGGTCTGGACCTCGTGAGATGTGATTTCTCAAGGGTAGGGTCTAGTACAAGTTCCAGTCTCTTGCATGAAAAAAGTAATTTCGAGTTAAATATAATTTGCCAGGAATGCATCCCTTATGTATCGCCGGGGATTCCTGTATTTATGGACTTCGCATTGGAAAGAGGCTACCGGCTTCATTGCTGTGCGGACTCTGAAGTATTTGAATCGCGAAGTTGCAGATAGAATCACGGAGCTGCAGTAATAAAGGTAGGTGACACGCAATTTTGTATTGTTTTTAATGTTTTTACTCTATTCCCAAGTAAAAAAAGGGGGTTGCAAAATTAAGTGGGACTAATTCAGAGCTGCAGGAGCAGAGTTGCTGGGAAAGTAAAGGTAAGACTATCTTTTTAAAATGCTATTTAAATTTTTAGTTTTGCATTAGCACAGATTAGCTGTACCTAATTTCTCCCGTAATCCGCTGCACACCCTGTTGGCGTGCACTATTTTGCAGACTATCGACAAAACTTTCACAGAGCAACGCGGATTACAGAATCCGTGATATGGTCCCCCTATATCACTGTGGACTATTGGATTTATGCTCGATTATGGATGGGTGTAACATGTACTCGAGTTGTAATGTCTTATCCAGTCACGAAAGCTTCAAATCAAGATAGTGGTACCTCGGTATACGTCGTTAATTTGTTCCAGAAGGTAGGGGGACTTATACCGAAAATGACGTATACCAAACAAATTTTTCCCATAAGAAATAAAGGGAAAGCAAATAATCCGTTCCAGAGTATAAGAAATTATATTTTATATGGCATATTATATATTAATGGGGTTGTATAACATAATTTAGACACTACTTATTACTAAAATGCATACATAAATTAAAATGACAAAAAACACGTGAAAATTCACAGACAGTTATAGCATGGGTTGTGCACTGAACGAGATCTACAGGCAGACTGAAGAGCGGTGCTTTGTTTCAGTCGTGAACGGGGTATACGCGGGTACGCAGTGACTCATCCCGACCCATGCAAGTTCTAGCAAGCGCGTCGTATCCCAAGCAAGATGTCGTATCCCAAGACATTTTTCTCTCTCGTCAAAACACGACGTATGCCAAATTCGACGTATTCCAAAGCGAACGTATACCGAGGTATGACTGTACTCCAAACTAGTCTAGCAGAGTCTCAGAAAATATGAAGTGAAAAAAATAATCCCAGTGTATACTGCACTTATCCACACCGTCATGCAATAATAATGTATTTATTTTTATTGTTCGATTAAAACAATCATATAGGTTTAGACATTTGCAAAGTAAAGCTTAAAGGCACAATGTGAGTAATGACAACAAAATGTGAGAATCTACAATATAATTCTAACACTACATGAAAAAAATGTAAAAGTATATTATTCCTACAAAAGGGATATACAATAGGCAGTGCATTATTCAGAGAAAACATACTTTAATGGCCATTTACATACCATAGCTCTTTTTGACATTTGAGCTCATGTCAGTACTGTACTGTAAGACAATTTAGCAATTGCAAGTGTATTGACTGTAAATGTAATTACTGTAAATGTACATACTGGGAGTACAGTGTTGTAAATGTGTTAGGGGGATCACAGGCTTAATTGTGTGACAGCCACATAAAGAGGTCAGACAGGGTCTGTAAAAGGCAGTAAGGAAAATATGTTTCTGATTGTTTGCAATGGTTTTATCTGAGGACGAACAACCCTCGACTTATGACCATAATTCGTTCCTGGGACCGCCCATAAGTCGAATGGTTCGTAAGTCAAAACACAATAATGTACTGTATTTAAATGTCCATACAATTTGTGTTATGAAATGTGTTACGGTTCAACAAAAAATGGAAGCATTATTAAACTCATAAATAATAAATATTGTATATGTGCATGTAATACTGTAATAAATACTGAATAGCAAATAAAACATAAATAGAGGAACACGAATAGAAAAAATAATCTGTTTTATTTTCACTTACCTAGAGTCCTGATGTTGGCTTGCTTGCGGAAGGGGCGCAATGAGTCACCACAATTGCACACACATAGGGCACGCACATACACAGACACACACCAACGACAAAGATCCCCCGTATAGCCTTAACCGACTGTTAGGCCAAATGCTGATGGGCCACGGGGTAGCCCAGTATATCAATATGGGCAATCTTTCATCGGCTAAATCCGCGTGATAGCAACTTGACCTCCGATTAGCATGGTTGGCTACGTACGGTGCGAAAGAAGTTCAACATACATACATACATAGTCAAGCTTCATTCACATGGAATCGGACTCGGGTCGCTGGGTTCGTAGCGGTGTTCGATAACCACCCACTGCAAAGACTGGCCTTTAACGGACTGTTGATGCAAGTGTTCTTAGCGAGCACCTATGAAGCACGGTGGGTGGCCAACACCACATCCGACCGCCTTTGTCTCCCCTGTGGTGATATTTACACACCACATCAGGTACTCATTTGAGGCGGAGTCAACTCAGAGGAAGCCCAGGACCTATTCAGATCATCGTCATTGGTGTTTGTCGTGAGCGGGAATCAAACTCGGGTTGCCAGATTGGTAGCACAGCGCGCTAACCATTGCATTACCGCTCCCCAAAAAGGCAGATATCCCCGTATAGCCTTTACAGACTATTGGGGCAAGTGCTGTTAGCGAGCAGCACCACGCCCAAACTCCTTCGTCTCCCGTGTGGCAATATTTCCACACTGCACTAGGGGGCCGTCCATAAATGACGTCACGCGATTTTGGACGATTTTTTACCTCCCCCTCGTCACACGGCGTCACGAAAAGTCAGACCCCCCTCAAATATGACGTCACAAAGCTCTGCCCCCCCCCCCC